>CAKNYM010046707.1:19381-65404 GCA_932195095.1 Andricus curvator
ACACATCTTCTCTGGGGAAGTCTGGGTTTTACAGTACTTTAGGGTCCATTGAGTGGATTTCTCGAGGACAAGAGATTTAATCAATGCCTCAGATGTGAAAAACACATCTTCTCCAGGAAAGTCTGGTTTTTACAGTACAGTTGGGTCTCTGAAGTAAGTTTCTCGAATACACGAGATTGAACCAATGCTCCAGATGTAAAAAACACATCTTCTCCGGGGAATTTTGGGGTTTACAGTACTTTAGGGTCCATGGAGTAAGTTCCTCGGAGAGACGAGATTGAATGAATGCCCCAGGTGTAAAAACACATCTTCCTTGGGGAAGTCTGGGTTTTACAGTACTTTAGGGTCCATGGAGTAAGTTCCTCAAAGACACGAGATTGAACCAATGCCCCAGGTGTAAAAAATACATCTTCTCCGGGGAAGTCTGGTTTTTACAGTACTTTAGGGTCCCTGGAGTAAGTTCCTCAAAGACACGAGATTGAACCAATGCCCCAGGTGTAAAAAATACATCTTCTCCGGGGAAGTCTGGTTTTTACAGTACTTTAGGGTCCATGGAGTAAGTTCCTCAAAGACACGAGATTGAACCAATGCCCCAGGTGTAAAAAATACATCTTCTCCGTGTCCTCGAGGAACCCACAGTTGGTGCAAGGTTTTGACGTGGGTAGCATAATTTTCTCGAAGAAGAAGTTGTTCGCATACCTGGTGCAAGGGTGTGATGTCCGGAGTGTGATTTCCGAGAGCGCAGTTCGTCACCGGAAGTCAAACTTAGTTTATAGAAATGTTTGTAGAATTTCCGTATGGAAAGAACGTGGGGTTCTCCTCGGATATGCTAAACTCGGCGGCTTTCGGATTCAGTCGTCTGTTCGTTCAACGCCTAGGAGCGTGTGTCGGAATGCTCAACCCCACCGAGGTCGTGTTGAATCTTGGAAATCTTTGGCTCAGTGTGGACAGAAATGACTCTGTCCACACTTAGCCAAAGATTTGCAAAATTTCTACACGCATGCTAGATTCCTGAGATTTCCAAGAGTTCCTCCAAGAGTTCTCTTAAGATTTCCCGCGCAGCAATGTGAGATTTCTCAGTCAGTAGTCCCTTGATCAATCCACATTTTCTCACATTTGACAAATTAAGATTTCCAGCTGCTTCTAGAATGAAGATTTAAAGAAGATATGCCAAAGTTTTTTTTTAGTAAAAATTATGTTCAAAAATTGCAGGATGAAGGCTGGTTAGTTTTGCTTAATAATATCTAACTGAAAAGAGGAGTTCAATTCTAAAAACATTCAAATAAAAAACTTTTATGATCTTTAAAATTGAGACGCTTTTAATAGTGAATGTAATAACGCAAAAATAAAAAATAGTTGAACTAGGCGGCATGCGCCTACAAGAAAGGGTTACTAAGACTATTGAAAATATTATCTAAAGTATTAATTTTTTTTGTTTAAAAGTATTGCTGTAAAAACATAATGATTTCAATGAATTACTGATAGAACCGATAAGAAGTAAATATATATAATAAATAATAATAAATCAATAATAAATCTCAAATATTGCCTAATGTCCCAAACAATAAGTTACAACCCGCAAAGGACCCCGCACGAAATATGAGTAAAAGACCTTTCGGTCAAACTCGCTATAACTTTGGGGAATAATTCTTGATGTGATTCTGATCAAAATTTGTTATGGGCATAACCCCCAATAATCAAGTGTTTAGGTATTAGAAGCTCCGGAAGGTAGTAGAGTGTGTTATTCTTGTGCTTGTGGTGACCGATACCTATAAGTATATACTTCTTCACAACTGTAGTGTTATTCTTATGTGATTGGGTATGAACAAGAGAAATCCTGTGTGTTTGTGTGTGAGTGTGTGTGGGGGGAGGGGGGGGTATTTGTTGTGTGTAAAGGGTGTGAAGATAGTTCGTGTTTTGTGTGAGGATGACTCAGGGAGTGTAATTGTAAATGAAAATGGTGGGTAACCGTGTAGAAGAGTGATAAGGGGGAGAGTGAAAATGTGTGTGTGGGGGGGGTAAGAGTTTTTTGTTCGTGTTTGGGTGCAAGTGTTTGTAAGAAGAGAGGAAGTTAGTGTAAGTGATTGACTATGTTGGAAGTGATTGTTATGTGGGAGGGTCAGTGGGTTGGTTTCATGTTAGCAAGGAGGGGGGATATGTATTAAATAGGTAAGAAAGTACAAATCTCAGCAGAAAGAGAGGGTGTTGATGAGAGCGATTAAAAATGAGGAAAAGGGGTTACACACTTCAACCTTACTCACTATCACACCAATCTAGCACTCCCATCATACATACGCTTTCATGTACCCAGTCATACACAACATACCAATCATCTTTGCACCAACATACAGTATATTAATCACCTTCCACACTGAAAAATGCAGAACATCTTTCATGCTCACACTCATTGACTTCCAAGCGTCAAACTAACACTGACACGTATTCATTTACACACATCGCATATTGTATAAAACAAATGTAATAACCCCTCCACCCTCATTGCAACCTACACTTCAAACACTCTTTATCATTTTCAATCGAACTCATCAACACACTCTCTTTCTGCTGAGACTTGTACTTTCTTACCTATTTAATACATATCCCCCCTCCTTGATCACATCGTACCAACCCACTGATCCTCCCACATAACAATCTCTTTCACCATAGTCAATCATATACACTAACTTCCTCTCTTCATACAAACACTTGCACCCAAACACGAACAGAAAACTCTTACCCCCCCCCCCCCCCACATTTGCACATATCACCCTCCCACTAATCACTCTTCTACACCGTTACCCACCATTTTCATTTACAATTACACTCTCTGACTCATCCTCACACAAAACACGAACTATCTTCACACCCTTCACACACAACAAATACACCCCCCCCCCCCCCCACACACACACTCGCACACAAACACACAGGATTTCTCTTGTTCATACCCAATCACATAAGAATAACACTACAGTCGTAAAGAAGTATATACTTGTAGGTACCAGTCACCACAAGCACAAGAATAACACACTCTACTACCTTCCGGAGCTTCTAATACCTAAACAGTTGATTATTAGGGGTTATGCCCATAACAAATTTTGATCAGAATCACATCAAGAATTATTTCCCGAAGTTATAGCGAATTTGACCGAAAGGCCTTTTCCTCATATTTCGTGCGGGGTCCTTTCAATCCATGTGGCCTAAAATAAGGCCCAAAATATAAGGCCCACATATTTTAAGAGTTCATTCAAAACTGGGTTTAATAAATTATTATAAAAAAAAAATACTGCTTTTTCTTAAATCTTTTGAAGTTAAAAAAATTGGCCAATTCGATTGTATTATTTTTGGTTTACATAGGTACACCGAAATGTACATGGGATGCTTAAAAAATAATAATAAATCAAATGAATTTAATTAATCATTTTACAAACATTAGTATTTTTAATTTACATTCATTTTTCAGTGAAGTTGATTCAGTCAAGCTGATTATGGTTGACATTTTGATTACAAAATCAATGAATGATTTAATAAATAATTAAAAACATTAGCATTTTTTTGAATATACCTATATTAAATTTGTTCTAACTGTGGGGTTTAAATTATGTGTCCCAGAGACAACAAATCCGTCACTGTCTACATCCTCTTCTTCCCCAGAGACTTGTTAGTGACATGCTGCTTCAAGCGTGACGAGATAATCCGAGTCATTACTTGAAAAGTATAGTGTATCCAGCACAAGAAGTATCATTATTCAAAAAAATAAGGATGAATACTTAATTTCTATTGGAACTTAATTCTATTTAATTCTAAATATGATTTGTGATATCAAAAACTGCATGTTAAAAAAAATGTAGACGTTTAAAATTTAGATGAATGTTTTAAGTAAAAGTTCTTTTCAAGTTTTGATGAACGCTTTAAACATTGAAAATATGAATATTAAATTTGTAATACTTTAAAAATGTTTGAAAATTCAAATCTACCCTCGGAAAAACCTTTCAAAATATGTCTTTATTGAAACATCAGTTACAAATATAAAAAAAGCTAATCTTATAAATTAGTAACTCCTGTTTGTACTTGATGAAAACCGTTCCCTGGTTATTGGAAAAATAACTAAAAACTGATTTTAGCGTCAATTAACGTAAATGTGAAAATATTCACACCTCTAAATAAAAAAGTAAATATTTATAATATCCTTTATTTTTTTTTAATTGGAATTCCTCGTAATCACATCATTTATTGTTGCAGTATCACAGATTCACAAATCGTGAACAAATTTATATAATAACTATATTAATTCATTAGATGTGTTTTAAATATTTCCATTAGTTCTTCAGGACCCAGAGTTAAGTTCAATTTTTCTCTCTTCGGATGTTTTCGTGACTCGTTTGGCTTTCGATTTTGGGTTGGCCACCTAAAAATAACGAAAATTATAATTCTGCTAGAGAACTGAATGTTTTATTTGCTAAATAAATAACGCACCTTGACGTGATCAAGATCTGGATCACCTCTTTTGAGGTATTTTCGAAGAAATGGTGCCATCAACATTGGATCTAATTTATCAACGTCTTCTGATGAAATTAAACTAACTACTAGACCAACACTCATCGTTACCAAGGCTCCAGTTACGGTATACCAGAGATAGCTTAATCGATAGAGGGTCCAAGGTTCTCTGTCAAATATTATTATGAAATCAAAACAATTAAGTACAAAGATAAAAACATTCAAAAATTTGATATTAGAAAATGAATCATTCTTACGAGTCATCATCTAGGATGGTGTCTGGAGGTATCAGCAATAAAAGATTTTTCACTTCTTGGAAAGAGTAGGTGCAACCCTCTGTGCTTACGGGTTTCTCATCGAATCTTTTAAAAAAAATGATTTCCAGAAAATATCAACGGTTTAATGGTTTTAATTAATTTTTTTTTTATTTGAAAAATATAAAATTTAGAAAAAAACAAACTTTCTGAGTTATACATTAAGGTGCAAAATAAAAATGTGAATTTTTGAATTTTCCAACCGTTACCCCATAAATTTCTTTCGAGTGGTGAGAAAATACTGCTATAAATTTACTTTTAGTTTTAAAAAATTGTTTAAGGGTTTCGCTACGCAGTTTTAGGTCTGCAAATTAATTTTCATAATTTTAATTTTTTTAAATACCTATTAAAGGCTAAAAAATTCCTTCAAGTCTAAAAAGTGTTTGGTTATTTATTAAGGAATAAGACCTAAATTTTACGAAACAAAACAAAAGTATGGAAGATATTATAGCCCCTGAACATTTTTTTTCAGAAATAAAATACACAGGATTTCTTCTAAAATATAAAGAGAATATTCTCCGTAATGAATAAATTAAAAATCTTTATATAGGGCGATAGTAAAAATCTTGAATTTCGAAATACATACAAAATACACATTATATTTATACTTCAAAGATTCTTATAGTACTTTAAAATGTATTTTTAGCTATAATTTACCCGAAAAGGATGTAAGCTAGTTCATAAATGTAAATTTTGAGACAATTCTGCGTTTTTATAAGTTTCGATAAGTTTTGCGTACCGTTTCCATTACATTTTTAATTTCAGAAAATATGATTTGATACTAAAATAAGAACAGGAGGTGTGCCTTGTGCAACAGAGTAAAATTATATAAATTACGTGTAAAAATGATAATAGAACTAAAATAATACAATGGGCAAAAAAAGCTTAAAAATTGGACTATTTTTCTTGAATTATTTTAATTCTACATATTACCATTTTTACATTTAATATACTTATATAAGCAAAACTTATCGAAACTTACAAAAACCCAGAAATGTATATCATTAACTGTAATGAAGTTACACATTTTCATATTCTAAGCCTGATGATAGCTTCAAAATTTGTCTTTTTTGTTTCATGAAACATAGAACTTATTCCTCAAAAATAACAAATAATTTTTAGGGGTGACAGAATTTTTTAGCCTCAAATTTGCAGACCTAAAACGGCATAACGGAACCTCTTAACAGTTTTTTAAAGGGAAATTCATAGCAGTATTATGTCACCAAAATGAAGAATCTTATGCAGTAGCGTTTGCAAAATTCAAATTTTTGTTGGGCACCCTATTATACATATATATATATATATATATATATATATATATATATATATATATATATGTACATATGTACATATTATTATAAGAATACAGCTTTTTGTTAGTAGATTTACCTTATTTTTCCACTGGCGATTGCTGCTTCCGCTGACACACAGAGCCAACTCATGAATCCCAATCCTGAAACTCCGCCGATTAAAGCACCCTGGTTAATAAACAAATTCATCAAAATCCGATTTTTATTTTATGAATTAGTAAACAAATATATTGAATTTTTCAATTAATATGAAATATAGAATATCAGACGTTACCTTTGCATTGACCCAAGGAATCAAAATACCCATGCTAAAGATTCCAAGAGTGGGACCACTCGTTATAGAACTTAAACTCATGGACAACTATGACAAAAAAATAAAGATACTTATAGAGCAGGGCTTATTTTAGAATAATTTTAGAGCGCATAATGTATACCTGCAAAACATGGGAGCCAGTTTTTTCAACAACGAAAACCAAGCCCACACAAATAATTCCCAGCGAAACGACTGTCAATTTCATCAGCAAATCTGCAGCTCTTGGAGTGAATGGGGTTTTTCGATAAGGTTTTATAAAATCCTCCAATACCACTGCAGCCATCGAATTGAGACCAGTGGATAGGGAACTGAAATAAAAAAATATTCATGTTAAAAACTGTTTTGTGAATAAACTAGAGAGTGGAATGATAATACCTTCATCAGAAAATGAAATACCTAAGGGCTGCACTAAAAACTCCAGCAACGAAGAGACCAGGCAGTCCCGGAAGATCTCCTAGAACTTTCATTACAAGAAGCGGAAGAAGTTGATCTTTAGCTTTTGCCAACTGAAAAAAGGGATGTAAACAGACTTATTGTCAATTACAAGGATGAATCAAAGTTTCAAACGTGTTCGATCTATTACTATTAATATTTTACTTGTCACGCAGTTTAAGGTCCTTCACTAAGAATCATTACTACAATGAATATTACCTTTGTGCTTAATGGATCGCACTCGTGGTACCAAGCGTACGCGAGCATTCCTGCATAGCCACAGATGCCAATCAAAGTCAAAACACCTACTATAAAGCACCAGAGAGCCCTGCAAAATAAATCTAAGTAAATAATAATGCTTGAAATTATTACGCAATTTTGGCATTATTTTTTCACCGAATTCATTGAAAGTTGTCGTTCTATAACAATTAAGAAACTAATTTCAGAATAAATCAGAATTTAAAATCATCTTTAACGTCCAATCCTCAAATGTAATTATTAAATTCTTAGAAATTCAAAACAAATTTTAAAACAAGAATAAGAATCTAACGATCAAATTCAAGAAAATGCTCAGGTGTTGACCAAGGTGAATATTATGTGAAATTGGTCCACGCGCTTTTAAATTCCTCCATTTACATTTTTTCTTAAATCAAAAACAAATAAAGAGGAAAGAAAAAGAATGGAGATATTTAAGAGTGTTTTGACAAAATTTGTTCGTTAAATTCTTGTTTTTTTTTAAAGAATTTTTTTTAATTTCTAAGGATTTGGTCATTACATTCTATAACAGCCTAACTCACAAAATCGAAATTGTTCACCACTCTTACAAGGGGAAGCTATGCACTGTTTGGAATTTGATACTCCTCTCAGTAACAGGCCATTACCAAACTTGTAATATGGATATTACATGGACCGCGATGCTGTTAGATAAGGCGATAGCGTTCCAAGTTTGTAACCTGAAAGTCTGGGTTCCCTTCCTTTTGCCAATTTTTTTTTTTAATTCAAATGTTTCAAATTGCAATTGGCTATTAAATTTATTTAAATCAAGTCAAAAGATTAATTTTCAACCATTTTTTTCATATGAAAAATTGGGTTGAAAAACCTTTAGCACTTTTACTCCAAGAAAAGCTTTTTTATAGACAATTAGACAATTCTAATTTTTCTTCACTCAGTTGAATATTTATATTTTGTTTCTCATTATTTTCATATGAGCTGAAAATAAAATACATAAGCATGGAATAAATATTCAAATTTCAAGAACATCGTCCAACTTTTCTCCCAAAATTATCATCAAATAAAACACCTCGGAAAACTTTTCTAATAGTTAATAGCTCTGCGACACACTTTCAATAATATTACACTCGAACTTGGATTTAAGCCCAGTTTTGATTCTGACCTTCGGCTGAAATCCAGGCTCTCCGAACGTAAACATCAGGGTCGTGTGAATAATGACGAAGAACTTGCGCAATGGGACGCAACATGACGCTGTTATCCAGTTAGGCCATTATTATCGCCACGCTACTAAAGGCACATTCTTCCCTTTCGGCTCCGTGACGTCAGTTCTCGGAAGGTTCCAATCAAGTTTTTTCTTATACGAGTTCGAGTGTATGTCATTCATTGATCGCTTGATCTAACCGAGTGTTGAAGTACTTTCGCATTTGAGATTTAAATAAATTGAGTAGTCAATTGCAATTTTTTTCGTATCTTGCATAGTTTGACCGCAAAATAGATTTTTTATTTTTCGTTATTGTAATCCTTAAGAATATTAATGAACACATACAGTACGTTTATTTGAAAGAATTTTTCGACGTTTTCATTTTTTTTAAGTTTTGAAGGTTTGGACTAATACAATTTTTTATCTGTAATTAATAATAATATCTGTGAGTGCATCCCTAGAATTATAAAAGCGTCCATAGATTATTATTAGTTTATTTCATTACATTAGTGAATTCTTTTTCAAGAATTTGGAAGAATTTTGTCTTTTTTTGAAACTTATGGCTAATGAAATTATTTTGTTGGTGTTTTTTATTTATTTCTTAGTTTTAAATCTTTGAATTAATTGAATATAATGAGAGCAACTTATTGAGCGACCGTACCAATGAAATAATTAGAAAGTCTTTAGCGGCCTCTCTGGTCAGAATAAAAATGTCCTTTATTTGAAAATGTTGTTAAAATCGCAACGTTTTCGTTCTGGATTTGAACCCTTTTAAGGCACTGATGTTGTTGTCACCGGTGTTGTTGGTGCTGGTGTGATGTGAGTTTTCGGCCATCGTCAACATCGTAACAACATCAGTGCCTAAAGAGGGTTCAAATCCAGAACCGAAACGGTGCGATTTTAACAACATCTTAAAATAAAGAACACTTGCATTCAGACCAGAGAGGTCGCTAAGGATTTTTTAATTAATAGAATAATTTTTTAGATTGTCATATTTATGAATATGAATTAATGCAACGCGAAAAATATATAAGTGTTATTTAATTTAATTTATTTTTTCTATTTTATTGATTGTATTTAAAAAAATTGATTTATTATATATTTAAAAAAAACTAACTTCTAATTTTTTTAACAACCCTTTTTATTGTGTTGTATGCATCTTGTTTTAAAATTATTTTTGAGTCAATAGAAATGGTTTTGTAAAATATGGCGTTTAGGATGTAATAAAATGACCTATTTCAATATTTCATTCATGTTAATTCAGAGCAACCGCAATGAAAAATTGGAAAAATTGAGAATTTTTTTTTATTGGGAAACAATTGAAACCATAACAAATTTGATATCTAATATTTTCTCATTTTCAAATAAAGCTTACCTTCTCGCTGACTGAAGAGTTGGCAATGCGAGGTATCGTTGAACCATGTTTTGATTAACTGCAGAAATTTGCAACCAATGCACGAAACCACCAATTACCAAAGCCCAAATTGTATGTCTCGTCAAAGGACTCCAATCGGTTCTATTTTTAAACAAATATTACACAATGGTATTATAGGTTGGCTGCCCTCCCTATAGGGTGCGCAGGTTGGTAACAATGAGTTAGTTGTTAGTTACATCCGAGACCCGATCTGAATAAAGACTCGTTAATTGTGACTTGTATTTTGTTAATTAGTTTAATAATAACCCGATCTCAGTACTCTACAGGTATATACAATCCATAAAATATTAATAATTTATTATATTCTAAAATCATTTCTAATAATGTAAATAAAAACAACAATTCTAAAGGCATAAAGTTATAATATTATTGGTTAAAAGACTAGTTCAACGTGAAATTCAAACAACAAAAATTTCTATTTTTCAAAGTAATTGTAATACTTACGAGGGTATCTCGATTCTTCCAGACTCAAGATTTCTTAAGATCACTACCGATAATCCTCCGAGGTCAGAAGTTCCTTTACAAACAATAAGCAACATTGCTCCAAACATTATAAAAGTCTGAACGAAGTCTGTCCAAACTACAGCACGTAATCCACCCTACAAAAATAGTTTAAATTATATTCTTTTATTGGACAAATTTTAAATCATTCTAAAAAATGAATTGCCATTCTTACCACACAAGTGTAGAAAATGCAAACGATGCAGACGAAGGGAGTTACTATATGAACATTGACACCAGTAACTGAAATATTCAATGTAAATAACAATAAAAAATTAAATCATTTACGTGAGAATAAGATAACGTCATAGATGCATACGTATCAAGGGAATCTGAGGAAAATTAAGAACTTTCATAGGCCTTGATAAATGTTATTAACCATTTCTATATAAATTATCAATTTAGACATTTTAGTAAATTATGTTTTCTGCACCTTGATTAAAAGCCAATGCTGGGACGTAAATGACAATTGGAAGCCACGTTATCTGGAAAATATTATCAATAATTAGGGTTCATTGAGAGACTTGAAAATATTGAACTATGAGATTAAAATAAACTTTTTCTTCATTTACTATCATATTTTGAACATTTTGAATCATTATGAACATAGAGGTTGGGGAAAAGTTTCAAATGATTTTTGAAGTCCTCAACTTGAAAATACAACATACATCAAGATACATATCTTTTTTAACTAACACACAATTTCAATCAACCTACAATTGTGACAAAATTATACTAATGTTATTTATCAAGTTTTTAATTTAATGTTGTACTTGCATTTTAGGGGCCGGATTCTACACATAACCGCTTATACATGTTTCTCGCTAATGGGTCGTCCATAAACTACGTTATAAATTTTAGGCTATTTTTTTAGCCCCCCCCCCCCCCGAAAAGTAACGTAGCCCAAAATTCTATCCAAACATAGGAATGAGGGTGATTTTTCCCAAAAGCAACAACCTCTGTGCGCTCGCGCGTCGCACCAAAAAATGTATATCCCATGAACTAATAGAAACTATACTTATTATTTCTTTTCGCATTTCTCTCCTCAAAAATGTAGAATAACGTGCGAAAAAAAATTTTTTTTTGAAAGAAAAAAAGTTTAATTTTTTTTATAAACAATTAGTGATGCACGTCGATCCAAGTTGATCGTCTGTCTCGATATATTATATTCAAATTAAGAGAATTTTTCGGGATAATATTCTCTATCATTCATTTGTTATTCCTCGTCTCATATCGTCTCAAATGTCGAGCAAAGTCTCGGTGTCAGTGCGACAGCTAAGAATGTCCAGTATGGAGACGCAAAAAAGGGTTGTAACAGAAGATGATAAACCAGGTGAGAACGAAGAACCACAAGCAACTTCCTCAAAGTATTGTGCACCTAATTAAATAAATTTAAAAAATCTTCAAGTTAATTATGTATTTTCATAATGTCAATAAAAATAACGATGTAAATTTGAACGTTTAAAATCTTTTCTATTTTATTATTGTGTACTCTAAAACATTTCTATCATAATTACTCATTTTTATTTTTATTGAAATTCACCAAAATTTAAAAACCTAATAGATTTAAATTTAACCTAAATAGCAATCAAAATGCCGAAAAAGGAACTAGTTTCCGATCAAAACGCAGAAAGCATAATTGCAAATCATTGGAAGAGTTTTTTAATTTCTTTCTGGATGAGAAAAAAGTGAAATGGGCTAAATGTAAACTGTGCGCCTTACAAGATTCCTCCACAGCCAATATTAAATCTATTAAAAGGCGGACGGCAACGTAACGGGAGTAAAACGTCATCTTGAAAGGATGCATCGCTCGGGCAGTAAACGCACCCTCTGGAACAATATTCTCGTTCGGACAGTTAACTCACCCGCGGGAAAACTCTACTTTTGCCTCGTGTTGCATCTAGTATTTTTTTCCCCTCTCGACTGAAAGGCCACTTTTTGGTCCTGAAAAGCTGGGTCAAAACAACTTCGCATTATGTTAGATTTTCTTCAAAAGTTTTTAAAAGATTAAATTAAAAAAAAAATTTCGAACTTTTTTAATTTTTCGAAATTTTTGGAAAAAAATTACTTTTGTCCCGCTAAATTTTACTTTCGCCCCGCTAAATTTTACTTTTGCCCCGCTAATTTTACTTTAGCCCCGCTTATTTTACTTTTGCCCCGCAAAACTAGTTTTCAGGAAAAATATGCTACTTTCGTCCCGCTTATCAGGGGCAAAAGGTGGGTTTTCCGGTCGGGTGTGGAATAAAAGTAATTTTAATCACATTTTAAATACCCAATTTTGGTTAAAGAGTACTTTAAATATTGATAATATAAGCATTTATCCTCTCAGTTTTATTATAATACCCAATTTATACATATTTAAAAAAAAAGTTAAACAACCACCGCAGGGTCCCACTAAGAGCAACTGCCATCCAAAAAATGTCAATAGCCCCCAGTAGCACCGCGGTAAATCACACCCATGGCCACGTCTCACAACCGTGAGATGGGTGGTCATGGGCAACGACGAAATCACAACGAAAGGCCGGCGAAACCCTCGTGTGTCTTGAGGAAACGAAGCGACCCAAGGATGATAGCTGTCTGCATCCATCTCGCAAGTGCCTTGGCATATTTTTGGCACGCGGGTATGGCTTTAAGGTTACGAACCAGTGATAGTTTCGCACCTCCGAGAGCACCTATCACAAGGACAATTACTTGTACCGAATATTTTGGGTACAGTCGTTGTAGCTCTCTTTTAAGGTCTTGATACCTCTCCTCTTTTTCTTTCTCCTTTGCAGTGATGTTGTATTCGGACGGAGCCGAGAATTCGATCACGAATATAGTTCGTTTCTCGAAGTCTTGGAGAACAATGTCAGGCCTCGAGTGCGGAACGGAGACTGCTGCCCGAAAATCGCAGTTCCAGAAAATTTGGCACATCTCGTTTTGGACAATTTACTCTATCTCCCTTGGAGCGTTTGGCAGGGCAGGGTCGCGGCCAACACCGTAAGAGCGACAAAGATGGTAATAAAGCACTCTTAGGGCCGCATTATGTCTGTAGATATACGTCGTTCCTGCGTGGGTCGGACACCCTGATAGTATGTGTTCTAGGTACTCAGAGTGTGCATGACACGCTCTGCAACTATCACTGGGAACTTCTTGACATAAAATGCGGTTACGGTATGTTAAGGTGGAAATAACACCGTCCTGGCATGCGAAAATAAAACCCTCTGTATCTGAATTAAGCCCTGATGATTTGAGAAAAGCAAAAGTTTGCTCCTTCGACAAGGACTGTTTTTCTACATTTCTGTGAAAGTTTCCGTGCATTTTCTTGTCGAGTAGCTCTTGGTGAAAATTTTCAACCTCTGATTTCTTCACTTTGGTTTTTAGAAGTGAAGCATCTAGATGAAGTAATGCACTTTCCTCACTTCTGATGTTAAAATTCAGGCCAAGGGTCTCAGCCGCTTGCTCCGCGGCTTTGTAAAGGAACGCTCCTTCGCCAATCATCTCGTGGTTCCTGACCATCTTTACGAGAGGATCTCTGCCATTCGCAACGATGTAAGCTGTACTTACAACAATCCGGTTATGAAGACACTGGAGATTCAGAAGTCCGCGTCCGCTTTGACGGCGTGAAATATATAATCGCGGAACTATCGAATTGATATGCAAGCTTTTATGCATATGCATGATCTTACGTGTAGTGACATCAAGGGCCTTAAGCTCGTTCTTCGTCCATTGAAATACCCCAAACGAGTAGAGTAGAACCGGGACGGCAAGCATGTTATTCGCAGATACCTTGTTCAACGCCGACAGATTGGAAGACCAAATCTTTTGAAGAAGATGCTTGTATCTGCTTCAGAGAGACTCCTTCACTGATGTTACGTCCTGAATGCGGCTTTGAGGCACGCCCAGGTATGTATAGGTCTCTCCACTATTAAGATGTCTGATAACACTTATATCCACAAGCTCAGGGTCCTTGGGAACGCCAGTAATCTTTCCTTTCTTCAGATGAATTTTGGCACACTTGTCCAAGCCAAAGTCCATCCCAATCTCTCCTGTGTAGTTCTTGACAATATTTATAGCAGTTTGAAGTTTGCTTTTACCAGAGGCATAGATCTTCAGGTCATCCATATAAAATATACGAGTGACCTTATGCTCGCGCTGATTAGTGTCGCCACAGAGGTATCCAGGAGAATTTAGTAGTGCGAGAGATAGAGGCAGAAGTGTGATGCAAAAAAGCAAAGGGCTCATGGTATCACCTTGAAAGACGCCCCTCTGGAAGGTGACGTTGTTCGTTGTCACACGATAATTTCTAGATGAGATAGTAAATCTAGTTTTCCAAAGAGGCATCAATCTCTCTATGCATCTCACTATGTGTGGATGTACCTTCAAGCTTTCCAACATACAGATGATAAGTCTATAAGAGGTTGAATCGAAAGCTTTCCGGTAGTCAATCCAGGCCATTGACAGGACGCGCTGATGGGCTGCAGCGTCTTTACAGACACACCTGTCAATTAGCAGGTTCTCTCGGCAGCCTGCTACACCTTTTTTCGAGCTACGTTGTTCGTACATCTCTCGCCATACAGGCTCAATTCGTCGAACAATCCTGTTGTTGAGGACAGCTGTAAAGATCTTATACAGCGTGTTCAAACAAGTTATTGGCCTGTAATTCTCTGGGTTGGACAAGTTGCCTTTTTTTTTGGCAGGAGTATAGTGCGTCCTAACACCAGCCACTGCGGAATCGGCGTATCCGACTTTAAATATGAGGTGAATACGCGGGCCAAATGTTGGTGTGTAAAAGTAAACTTCTTCCACCAAAAGTTCTTGATACAATCTGGTCCAGCAGCGGAAAAGTTCTTCGTGCCTTTAAGTGCTTTTTTCACCTCTTCGGTAGTGATTGATGGACATTCCTCCTCAGATTTTATAAGGTTGTCTCAAAACTCCTTGTAGCGGATGATATTGTCAGTATCTTCTTTCAACTCTAGTGTTTTCGGGATCTTGTACACCTCTCTCCAAAAAGTCTCTACATCCTTGGGCTTGGGTGGATTTTTTACAGAAACAGGTAGATCGCTGAAGAGCCGCGATAGGTCAGCGAGAAACTGTTGATTCTCCCTGATCCATCTCTCCCTCTTCTGTATTCTCCTCCTTGCGTCAGATAACAGCCGTATTTTGTCAACAATATGCTGCTTGATTATCAGCAGCTTTAACTTGTTTAGTGTGTGATTCAAGATCCTTAGTTCTTGGGCGAACTTTCGAACCCTTTCCGTAAACGGTCTACCAGATGTTATGTAGTCAATCACACATTGAACACGGGACGCATTCTGAATTGCCGATCCAATATTCTTGTTCAGTTGATGTAAGTGTCTTGTGGTCTTTTGATCCATCGTCGGTTTCAGCCTTCGATTTGAATCAGCCAAAGCTCTCGCAGTACCATAAACTGAGCAACTGATGGTCCAGAGGTCGGACTCTTGCGAGATATCTCCTCGAAGGGAGGCATCCATTTCAGCCAGATCTTGGGGTTCAGGAGGAACTTGCATGTTAATGTTCCTTCTTGTAATGAAATTGCGATCATCTCTCAGAAGGTGCCTGCTTTCTGCGGTTGGTCTCAATGTCGCTTCCTCATCTTCGTCTGCAGCTTGAACCGCATCTACAACATTTTGGTGTTTTGGTGGTTTCATTGTTGTTCCCACGAGCAGCTAGAGAAAGGGTTAGTCCATCCTTGTAGAGCCCCGCGTGCAAGGATAAGGCTGATACTCTGAGAGGTCGCCCGGTATCCCAGAGTCACCGTTTGAGACACCTAACCCAGGTGCCATTCAGCTTTCGGCACGGTTGTTACGCCTTCGTTTAGGAGTTATTCCTTCGGGACCATCCCTGGACAATTATCCGCAACTGCTTATTAATTATTTTAACCATACTCAGCAGAAACCCTTGGACTAATTCACCTTTTTGTTCTAAAATTAATTCATTTGGTGGAATATTTAACTATCAGGTTGCAGATACATTTAAAAATTAAACATTTGATTGAAAATTCACGTATTTGGTTGAGAATCAATCCTTTTTTGGTAGAAAATTAATCTTTTTGGTTGAAAATTCATTTTCTCGATTGAAAATTAGTTTTTTGCATTAAAAATTAATTTTTTCAACTGAAAACTTAACCATCCCATTTTTTGTCGAAAATTTATCTTTTTTGATAGACATTCAATCTTTTTGGCTGAAATTTCATCTGTTTGGTTGAAAATGTAACTATTTTGTTGAAAATGTATCTATTTTGTTGAAATTTTTTTTTTTTTCTAGAAAATTCATTTTTTTGGGTTAAAAATTAACTATCGGGTTAAAATTAATGTTGTTGTTGAAGATTCATTATTTTAGTTGAAACATAATTCCTCTGCTTGATAATGTAACTGTTTTATTGAAAATTCGTTTCTTTTTGTTAAAAATGTATTTTTTAACTGAAAATTAACCTATTCGATGTTTGGTTTAACATTTATCTTCTTTAGTTGAAAATGCAGTTTGACTTTTGGAATATTTGTTATTATTCTTATATATTTTTCGATTATTAAGCAAACGGGGATTTCATTTTTGCTAGAGTTACATCAAAGAAATTTTTTTTAGACGTTCCAGCAAGAAATATTTAATGAAAAAGTGGTGGATTGGGTTGCAAAAAAGTATTTACCGTACAGTTGTTTTGATGACAATGAGACACAAAAATTTTTCCATCGTCTGAACCCGGCAGCTAAAGTTCCGATGCGTAATCAGCTCAAATCTATGATTGAAGACCGATTTTCAAAAATACATAATTGTGATATGACAATTTTTCAGCAAAACACGTCTACAATATCATTCACATTAGATGGTTGGTCTTCTGTGGCTCATCGTGGGTACAACGGAATTACTGGCCTCTACATTGATGATGAATGGGTATTGCACTCTGTTGTGGTTTTTTGTCCTTCATATGGAGCTCATGCTCCTTAACTAATAAAATAATGTCGCTGATGTAATAATCATTATTAAACCTATTTTAGAAAATTAAGTAATAAATTGTTCATTCAGAAAAAACAATTACTTCATTCTATATCATTTTTACTATATTTAAGTATTATTTCTATTGATAAACATTGTGTTTGAGTTAAATTGAATAAAATACTATTAAAACGTTTTACAAGTTATTAAATATAATACTTTCTGATACATATTCTCATTTGCTTGTACGTTTTTCAATGATTTATTGAAAGGATAAATTTAACGACATAAAAAACTGCTTTGCCATATTAAATTATCTTTTTGAGGAGCAAACCAATTTATTTTATTTATTTACTGTGAAATAAAAAGTAATCAACAGCATCACGGTCGTATACACAAAAGTCCGGGGGCTCTCGTGGTGGAGGAAGTTCCCTGAAGCTTCCGATTAATTCACAAAGGTGCCACTTCCGGTAGTGACGTAATAGTAGAGTAGAGAAAGTGGCGGTTTAATTTGAAATTTTAATTTCAAGAAGTCAATTTAATGCAGGTGTATTCAATAATTTAAATAATATGGATGCATTTTTAAATTAATAAAAATAATAAACACATATTGATGCTGAAAATTATAAGATTGAAAGTAAATTGCATGAAACTGATTTTTGAAAATATTAAAATAGTGGAATGATTTCTCGGGATTATCGAATTTTGTCGGTTTGGCACCATTTCGCAATCGACCCGGTAAGAAGACTTGAATAGAATAAGATTAAAAATTTCTGATTCTAACGTAAAAGCAGAGATAATTCTATTATTTTTAATACCTGATTTTCCCTTTAGGCTTCAATGTACAAAAATAGAATAGGTTATCTCAAAAATGTAATTTCCGGCTATTCATATAGCATTCATGGCATCTCTCTCGTATTCCGTAAAGCAAGATAGATTTGAAGTGTATTTAATTCACTCTAATTTCTTCAAGAAATGTGTGCATAAAATTGTTTGAATTATCCATTTTGCAATATAAGTTAGGAAGGGTCTATTTAAATGAATTCAAGTTTGCACTTCGGAGAGATCAAGTGATTTGAATTCAAGAAATTGACATTGGATTTATATGTAATGTATTATCCTCAATTTCAATATAATGAACTGAATTGAGTGTAATACATTTTGTGAAAACTAAATTCCAAATATAATTTATGTGTTTTAAAAAAAATAGTTATCTTAAATAAATTGAAAATTTGAATTCAATGTAGATGAAATAAATTTTAATATGACTTTAATAATTGTACATGCATAATAATAGTAAATAATTTACTAATTGTGAATAAATTGTATGTAAATTCGATTGATTCAAGTCAGTATTAGAGATAGCCAGAAAATTATATTTTTCGAAGTGTATTGACAGAAATAGCAGTTGCTTCTTTCTAATACTGTTTCTGGTATAAGAGAACGAAGGGAAAATCAGGTATTCACAGTAATTGCATTTTTCAATCCTATTCTATTCAAGCCTTCTTACCGGGGAGGGTATTGTAACGGAGCACGATGAATAATTCGCCCTTCGCTATCACAAGTTACACTCTCTAATAATATCGTTCTCCGGAAAATGAAATTCGCAAATACGTATACCTTTGAACGAAAAAAATTCACGCCGGGGACACACGATTCCCATTCTCTCCGGACAACAAGATCACTCGGCACTTTAAAAATTGATCTCTTGCCTTTAAATTTTGATCTATTTGTTTTGCACTTTGGTACGGCAAAACACGCGGTATTTTTGCATTTCTTTTATTTAAATATTACCTCACGATTCGGTTCGTTGAGTTGAGACTATAAACTATAAACAATTGATATTTTTAAAATAAATTCAATGTTTTCATATTCGGAAGAAAGATTTCCGACTTTTTCAAACAAAAATTTCAACGTAAGAATCATCAAAATCCGTTTAGCCGTTCACGAGAAAAATGTTGATCGTGTAGAAGGGCTGGAGAAGGGGGGAGGGCGACTCAGAGACAGGCAAAGTCACCTGTGGCTAAACTAGGCCCCAAACGACGGCTGGCCAACGAGATCGTCACCCCTGCCAGGGTCAGGTGAGCCCTGAAATCCTTCAGTCCTTACAAGTCTCCTGGTCCGGATGGCATATATCCGGCCCTCTTACAGAGGGCTGGAGAGTTCATCATAGGGCCGCTTGTGAGACTTGCTAGGGCTAGTTTGACGTTGGGATATGTCCCGACGTCTTGGAGGGGTACGAGAGTAGTCTTCATTCCGAAGGCAGGTCGGATCGGTTATACTTCACCCAAGGATTTCCGGCCCATCAGCCTAACTTCTTTCCTATTAAAAACAGTGGAAAGACTTGTGGATAGATATATCCGCGATAAGGTCTTGTCAAGCAGACCGCTCCATAAGGAGCAACATGCCTATAGGGCTGGTCACTCGACGGAGACGGCCCTAATCGGAGCAGTGAACCTAATTGAAGGTCAACTGAAGGAGAAAGGCCTTGCGGTTGGAACCTTTATGGACATCGAAGGAGCCTTCAATAACACCTCTGGAGAGGTGATCAGGGCGGCCATGATTGCACATGGTGTGCCTACGGCAGTCGTGGAATGGACGTGCCACATGTTGGCCAACAGGAATCTAACCACGACTAAGGGTGATGTTACTCTAAGTGGAACCATTGACTCGGGAAGTCCGCAGGGGGGAGTTTTATCGCCCTTGCTGTGGTGCCTGGTAGTGGATGAATTGCTTCATCTACTCTCGAGTCAGGGTCTTCACGTCATAGGCTATGCGGACGATATATTAGTTATCGTGCGCGGTCAGCATCTGGATGTGCTCTTCGGAGTAATGCAGCAAGCACTGATGATAGTAGACTCATGGTGCAAGAAAACTGGATTATCGGTTAATCCGAGTAAGGCAGATGCGGTTGTTTTCACCAGAAGGTACAAGTGGGGAACTACGAGTACATTGAAACTTGGAGGACAACAGCTGGAAATCAAAGAACGAGCCAAATATCGAGGAGTAATTCTGGATAAGAAGCTGTCATGGAATGAGCACCTGAAAAACAAGTGCAAGAAGCTAGTAGCGACCCTATTGCTCTGTAGGAGAGCCATAGGGAAAAGCTGGGGCCTGAAACCGTAGACACTTATGTGGATTTATACAGCGATCTTGCGACCCAGATTAACCTATGCGGCGGTGGTCTGGTGGAGCAGGGTCGAGCTGTCCACTGTGAAGTCGCGACTGGAAAGGATCAGGGGACTGATTTTGAGAGGCGTCACTGGAGCTCCGAAGTCGACACCCACGATGGCACTGGGGGCACTAATAGGTTTAGAGCCCCTCCATCTTACCATCAAGACCGTGGCTGCGAAGGCGGGCTGGAGGCTAAATTTGGTAAATGACAGAAGGATCTCGACAGCAGTGAAGATCCCGGTCGACATTGCGAGAAGGCCGACCCTGAACATGCCCAGGGACAAAATGGTCACTCGCCACCTCTTCGACAAGAAGTATAAAGTTAGCCTATCCACGAAGGAGGAATGGGTTAACGGCGACGCATACCTGCCCTGCGATGGAGACAACTGGTTTACAGATGGCTCCAGGAACGAGGAGAAGGCAGGAGCCGGCGTATATCGTAGAAGGAATGGAATGGGCTTCACAATTGAGATGGGGTCCTACGCCACAGTTCTACAATCTGAGACTATGGCCATACTCCAGTGTGCCTATAAGGCAAGGGAGTACGGCAATAAAAGGAACATCCGTATCTGCTCAGACAGCAGGGCTGCTATACTGGCCTTGAATGGAACAACGACTACGTCGCTATTAGTACTGGAATGCTTTGAAGCACTAAATACGTTAGCGACCGAAAACCGAGTCACTCTGCTATGGATCCCTGGACACAGTGGTATCAAGGGCAATGAGATATCGGATAGGCTAGCCAAGCTAGCAGCAGGAAGAAATTTTACTGGACAGTTGGCTGACTGAGGAACATCAGAATGAGTGGGACCTAGTTTCTGGTTGCAGACAGGCCAAAACACTCTTGGGCTCAAAGCTTAACTCCAACCGAGCTAGGGAAATACTCAAGCTCGGGAGGAATGAAATTAAAGTCCTAACAGAACTATTCGTAGGACATGGGAAGTTAGGATATCACAGACACAAGATAGGGCTTGCAGAAAGTCCCCTCTGTCGTCTGTGCGAAAAGGATAATGAGACATCCACTCACATCCTTTGTCACTGCCCTGCTATTGCGGGGAAACGTCTAACACTCACAGGTAATTATTTTATCAGTGAGTTAGAGATATCGGCCAATAGCGTGGCTGCGGTCCTCTCCCTATGGAGAGGGTATGGGGTCATACTTAGGCTTACAAGGGGACGCAACGGGATTACCCAAGCGTCAGGGGCTGCTAAGGTCTCAACCCAGAACTAATAATTTCAAAAACATTAAATTTTCATTGTTAATAAATTTTGCAACAAATTTTTGTTTGCGACCAAAAGCTAGGTAAATCTTTTCGAATATAAGGGCTATCAATTCATTGTGGCCTACTTGGGATAATTTGACCTGAACTAAAAATTCAAACTCGATTTAAAAAAAAACTGGTAAGCATAGAATTCCAGTCAATGCAGATTTTGATAATGCTAGACCAATACTACAATGCTATATAGGTCGCTTTTTTGGCTCTGCACATTTTTTGTGTGTGTCTGTGTAATTGAAAAAGGGAAGCTAGTTTTAATTAATCGTTATCGTACATTAATTTCTCTTGTATTTTTTCCAAAAACACTACATTTCAGCTACTAATAATCATTGAAAATCACCAAAAATATGTCTTGTTCATTAATTTGTGAATAACATTATAAACAATTTGCATGCACTGTCGAAAAGCGCATGCCTCCGATTAATTTGAAACTCCGTATACCTATATGTATTTTGACGTTCTGATTACGAATATGATAGTGAAAATAGCCACCAATTTAATTTTCATGGTGAAAACCATGGAAAACCAATAAAACTCGAGGTTTTCACATTTATATCAATAAATACACAAAATTTCAGAAAAATTTTTGAACAAAATTTGTAGATCCAATCAAAACAATTATACATTTTTGATTATAAACACTTTTCCTCTAGGATTGATAGATTCTGATAAAAACGCTATTGAAATTTAGTAAGTGCAACAGGCTTGAAACTAGTTAGTGTTAGGCCTTTCTGTGACTTGTCACAGATATAATGTTGGTCAAACATGTACTTCTTTCCACCGTTTAGTGGGGGGGGGGCACCCCTGTGACTAGTCATAAAAATAATGAATGTCACACCCCTCACCTTTTCCAACGTCTCGTGAGCGGGCCGAAAAGTACCCCTGTCACTGGTCACAGAAATAATGTTGGTCACCAACCAATTGAGACTCTCTGTTTCCATTCTCTGCCCCCCCCTCCCAGTAACAGAAGTTTTGGTGGGACTGACGTTACAACTAGACTCTCCACCGTACGACGAATCATTACCCGTGCAGAAATTTTGAAAGGGATCTAGTAGGGCTCTGACGAGTGTTCCCTATTTCTCATCGGGCTCTAGTGGGAAAAACTAGTGAGGGTCCTGTTGGTAACGTAACGCTTTGGCCATGAGGGCCCTACTAGACTCTCTAGTTGTCTTCTAGTAGGGGTCGCCCTTCCAAAACCATACTAAAAGGAAGTGATCCATGCCAGAATCTTTAAAATTTGAATATTGTTTAAAACAATCACATTTTTTCAACTTGCACACTTGAAGCACGTAAAATTCATCGCAAGAACTTTCAGTAATATACTTTTGCACTTTATTTTCTAGAGAACATTGACGATTAGAGGTTAGGATTATAGTACTCCACTACAAAATTTAACTATTTTTCACGTTCAAAAATGTGATGCCTTCACTTCTACAAACTCGTAATATATTTTTATATTCGCGACATGCATCCACACTCAAAAATTTAATAAATATTTAGTCAAACGTTAAACATTTTGATCTCTTATAGAGATGTGACCGTTGCAGGCTGGCAGGAAACTTCTGTCATGGCGTCAGACAATGTGCGTCGCCTGTGGAGCGCATCATTCAGGCGGCAATTCAAAATACGCTTGTAGTTTAATTTTGAAATACTTGAAGTTTTGGGGATAAGGAAATCTCAAGTTTTTTAACTACCATTTTATTTTTCCACAAAAAATTCTTAAGCGTTAAGTGTAAAAAATCCTATATTTATTGAAACATTAAAAACTATTTTATTAAATTTGAACATTCAAAAAACACCAGAAGGTTAATTTTCAGAAAGATATAAATTCAGTGGAAGATACTGTAGCGTAAAGAAATTAATTTTTATTTTTCGACTATCGATATTAACATTTTTTTTTACAATTTAAAAAAAACTCATATTAATTTGTCTTATTTTACAAAATAACTTTTGAAAACTTCTTTAAGCACGCAGAGAAGTACTTTTAAAAAAATTGCATTTTTCAAGAAATTCACAAATAAATGTAGAGAAAAATTATAAACAACTTACTTATCTTCACAGCATTTCTTCAAATTCATTTTATAATACAAGTTGAAATATAAATCCAAAAATAAAAAAAGTATATTTATTTCTAATTTAAGTGCAATATATTTCAATTTTACATTAATTATTTAATAAATTATTAGATTTTCTTTACTTATCCAAAGCTACCCAGTGGGCAAAAAAATTAAGGATGTCCTAAAGACGTCTTCGGGACATCCCTAAGACGTCTTTTGGAACATGTCTTTTGGACATCCTAGGGATGCTCTTAAGACGTCTAATGTCAGTACGAAAGATGTCCCGAGAACGTCCTATGTCTTTAAGACGTCTTTAGGACATCTTTAGGACATTGGACGTCTTAGAGAGGTTGATTGGACTGACATTGGACGTCCTAGGAACGTCTCAAGGACGTTCTTGGGATGTTCATGGTTTTGTGCCCACTGGGTAGAAGTTGCCCACTAGAGCCTGATAGGGCCCACATCAGTTTGTTCTAGACTAGAAATTCTGGTCGGGGCCCCATAAGAACCCAACATCAAACAGGGAAAGATGGGGAAATTTCTGCACGGGTACTAAACTTGGACATGATTTCGGCTCGCGAAACAATTTACGCAGATAAAGGTGATACTTGGATGTACAATCTAAACATGCATAATACAAACAATAAAGTAGCCTCGGAATGGACTGAAACTTTGATTGACGAAATGCGTAAAAAATGTAAACGTAAAGTTCGAGTTTCTGGCGATGAATGGAGACTAGGTGTTTGGAATGCTAGAGGAGTGAGAACGACGAGAAACTATGCATTCTAGGAAACTAGATATTTTATGTGTACCTGAGACGAAGAAAAAGGGTTGCGAAAGTAGAAACATAGAAAATGGGGTGTTAAAAGGCGGTTTTGAAATATGGTCAGGAGTGGATAGTGAATCACATGGTAGTCAAGGGGTCGGTTTAATTATGAATGAAACAGCAAGACAGCATCTCAATGATCAAGGATATGTATCGCCCAGATTGCTGTGGATTAGAATGAAGGTAGACATCAGAAGATTATTTATCATAGCGTGCTACGCCCCAGTTGACAGTGAGCCGCGAGAAGTCAAAGACGCCTTCTGGGACACTTTAAATGATACAATAAGTACTTGCGATCAAGGTGAAAGAATAATTCTGCTAGGAGATATGAACGGATGGGTCGGCGTCCAATGTCAGGATACAGATACAGAAAGGGTGCTAGGTACTTTTGGGGATCCAACAAGAAAAAATTATAACGGGGAAAAATTAGTTAGCTTATGCTTAGAAAAGGGCCTATTTATTACCAATACTTGGTTTCGACATAAAATGATCCACACGTACACCTGGTGTAAAGGAAATAACCGCAGTGTAATTGACTTCGTTATTGCGGATGAAAGACTTACAGAACTAGTTAAAGATACAAGAATCATGGGGGGTACTTAGGGCGGCGATGGAGAAGAAAGAGAACAAAAAAAACGAAACACACGCGAATAAAGATTGAAAAAAAAAATTTTTTAATTAAAAGTAAAGATTGATTTACAGAAACCGGAAGTGCGAATAGAGTTTCAAAATAAGTTAAGAGAACGCATAGATAGGGCAAATTGGGAAGCGCTTATAAGCAATAAAGATATATGTAGATGAAATTCAAGCAGCCCAGCAAAAAAAGAAAAAAGCGCACAAGAGAACATTAAACATCACAGGTCTTAGGGATGAGGAGAGAAATAGACTCGAAAATGATTACAAAGACAAAAAGAGGAAAGTTAAACGACTAGTCAAGGAGAGTAAAGATAAAATCAGAACAGAAGAAGAGAAGAAGAGAAGAAAATACAAAACAGCTTTGAAGGAATTATGAAACTATTATTTAAAATGATAAAAGAAAGTAAAAGTACAGAGTTTTCAGCATGAGAAACAGCAAAGGTGAAATGTTATATGTTATAGACGGGATAGTAGACGCTTTAAAAGACTCTTTTAAAGAATTATTAGGAGGTGAAGATATAGGGCAACAGAACTGCGACATAGAACAAAACGCATTAGAAAACCCAATTGAAAAAGTCGGTGTCACTGAGGTTAGAGATATAATTAAGAACTTAAAAAACGGTAAGGCTGCTGGCGTAGACAGTATTAGCGCTGAAATGCTTAAATACGGTAGCGAGCACATACCTCACAGGTTGTGCGAATTGATAAATTTATGTATCGAGACGGGGAAAGTCCCAGACGATTGGAGAAAAGCGATTATCGTACCAATATACAAAAGAAAGGGAGATAAAAGCAACTGCAGTAATTACAGAGGTATCAGCCTTCTAAGTACCGTAAGTAAAATATACTCAAAAATACTCATTCGTAGGGTAATGAAAATTACAGAAGAAAAGATATGGGAAGTCCAAAGTGGATTTATGCCAGGAAGATCATGTACGGATCAGATATTTAGTTTAAGGCAGATCACAGAAAAAAGCTTAAGAGTAGGAAAGAAAGTTTTCTGTGCATTTGTTGACCTAGAAAAAGCATTTGACAAGGTAAATAGAAGTAAACTTTGGGAAGTCCTTGAAGAGTACGGAGTAAATGGAGGCTCCTACAAGCAATAAAAACAATATATACAGGTAGTAAAGCGAGTGTAAGGGTAAATGGGAAACTGAGTGACTGGTTCGATATTATGCAGGCGTTATGTCCTCTTGGCTATTTATCATATTTATGGATAAATGTTTAAGAATGTCCCTCTTCGATGAAGAAGGTGTAGATCTCGAAACAGTGAAGGTACGTGGGTTAGCTTTCGCAGATGACAAGATTATTATGGCAGAATCAATCGAGGACTTGAAAAGAATGTTGAATAAACTTAATACAAGCATGAAGAACATGGGCCTTAAAATTAACGTAAATAAAACAAAAATCATGGTGTTTGAGGGAAAAAATGAGAAAATAATATGCAAAGTTGTCCTAAATGATGACAGAGTAGAACAAGTTGACAAGTACGTGCATCTGGGCAGCCTATTCACTAGCGACGGAAAAATAGGTGGGTTATCCGTAGAGCAGGGTCCATGCTCAGAAATAAAAACATATCAAAAAAAGCTAAAATAGCCATACATAATTCTATATTCGTACCGACTGTACTATACGGTAGCGAGACATGGACCTGTCAAGAGAAGGACAGAAATAAAATTAACGCGATTGGCATGAAACCTCTACGCACAATATGCGGAAAAACACTGATGGACAAAGTCCGAAACGAGACAATCCTCAAAGAATGTGGTGCAAAAGAGACAATAGTTGACACATGGGAAAGAAATCAGTTAAGATGGTTCGGTCATCTTGAAAGAATGAAAGATGAACGAATGACCAAACAAGTGTATAAAGGTAAAGTAAATGGTAGAATGTCCAGAGGTAGACCGCCAAAAGAATGGTTAGAATCTGTGAATGAGACACTAATCCGAAGATACCTTTGTAACGTCTTGTAGGGGCGGGAAGACACCCCCGTGACTGGTCACAGAAATAATGTTGGTCATACGCCTACCCCTTTCTAGCGTATAATGTCGTATAATGTCCACTATATTTTGCATGAATGCTTTTTTTAGGAAAACTATTTTTTCACCAAGAAAAAACTTGTTTGTCAAAAAATAAAAACTTTTAATTTTTGCGTAAGCTGCTATAAAGAGTACAAAGTTCCCCTGCGTGATACTTTTTCAATTGTTGAATGATAATTTTACAGACCCCTCCCCCCAGCTCGCCCTGAACGTCTCGCGTATTTTGCGAATGACCCCTTTACACTTTTTAAAATGTTACATTCTATATCGACTTCAATATTTACGAATATTGTCGAAAAAGCATAATTATTGTCAATTTCTTTTTCACCAATAAGTAAATTTGATTAAAGATTACATTTTTATATATTTGTATATACATATATAACTCAACATTTTCCTTAAAAAAATGTAGATTTAAAACTAAATTTTGGTTATTTAAAAAAAAGGTTTAAATAAAAAAAAATTCTATTGCTAAAACTTGCATTATTATAATTTATAATGTTATACGCTGATAAAAATAAAATCAATTTTCTATATGGAAATTACAAAAAATTGAAATAAAGTATTCTTTACTGAAAACTAAGTGATCTTTTCACAGATCGTGTACGAACCGGCAAAAAACATTCATATATGGTGAGAAATGCAAAGCATTCATAGCAAAAAATCCAGTAAACAAATTTACTCAGTGATGGTAAAGAGATTGACAATTATGATTTTTCGACAATATTCGTAAATATTTATGTCGATGGAACGCAACATTTGAATTAGTGTAGAAGACTTTTTTGTAGAAATTTGTATTCAAAAAAACTTTGTACTCTTCACATTTACCCTTTTTCTTATAGCAGTTTCCGCAAAGATTAAAAATTTTAATTTCTTGACACAGAAAATCTTTCTTGCTGAAAAAAATGGTTTACCTAAAAATGAAAAATGTAGTACAGATTGTCAACAATCTTTCCTAAAAAATTTAAATGTGGACTTTTTGAGAAAATCCATTTGTAATATTTTCATAAAAATAGCCGCCATTTTGCGATTTCCCAAAACTTCTATATTTTCGTTGGATCATTCGATAGAATAGATCAAGGATTTTCCCATCAGTTACGAAAATAGATGTCCAAATATATGTAATCAGTAAAAAAATACAGAACTTAAAAAAAATCTGTCGGTTTTGGACAGATTTTAATAATTGGAAATTATCAAATTAATTGGAAAACTTCAATAGCTCGTAATTCCTCAGATAAATTTTTTTTCTGCTAAACCATCGAAGAAGCATCCCTTTATTTTCATTATAGACTGATATATTTTAAGGCCAATTTATTACGATACCCTCTGCATGATTTGAAATGGAATCGGTCCCCAGATGGGGAGCCCGGAATGCGCAGACTCGAAGTCTTGCGCTCTGATTGGCTCTGCTATCCGAACTGAATTTCAAATTTATATAAAAAAGAAATCAATGTTATTCGTTGAATATATTTAACTATTTTATATATTTTTTATATATATTTAACTATTATATAATAAACTAAATTGGACAACTCTCCAGCTGGAAGTTTTTTGTTGCTCAAAATTCGCTCGACTCCTCATTTCCTCACGAGGTTAAAGATATGAATGCATAATTTATACAATGTCTTAGGTAAAAATGCATAATTTTTGTTTAAACAAAAATATTCATGTTATTTATTCCACTAGTCGTAGAATATAATAATAAATAGTATTTTCTGTAAATTTCATTACAAAAATTCCAAGAATTGGTTGAATCACGCCGAGTTGAATTAAAAAAAGGTAAAAAAACATTTGGTGTAGAAAAAGTGAGGGTTTTCGGGTTTATTTTGTAAACGGCAAAAGCTACATTTTTTTTCAGAGAAAAAAGTTGCGCAATTAAATTTTCAATAAGAATATATCCTTTTAAAATCACAATTCGAATCTTCTTTGAAACTAAGTGTCCAGGGTCCAACGCCGTTTCGCGAGAAAAATGTATAGGCAGTTACAGAATTCAGCCTCTTATTTTACCTACATTATTTGTTTGTATATAAACAAAGGTTTGTTGAAATTTCACAGAAAAAAACTGAAGGTAGTAAATGTTACAGGTAATTAATTGGTCAAGTAGGGTAAACGTGACGGACGCGAGTACCCCAAACTGAGGTAAACTTTCGTTGACTATTACCCTGCTTGAACGCAGATATTTGCAAGCAGATATTTTTTTTTAAATTCGGCGACGATCGATAAATGAAATTATGATTAATAAAATAATATATATTTTATTTAAGAGACTTACGATTCCAATAGTGAAAAGGACGGATCCCAATATTCTGATCTTCTTATTAAACCGCATTTCCAAATATTCGTAGGTGCTAGTAAGCTTAAGTTCATGAAATACCGGTAAGTAAACATTCGACATAACAAATCCTACAAGAATAACCCCGAAGCCTATGCACAAGTATCCAGTGCCATGCACGTAGACCTCAGTTGGAGTCCCAAGAAGGGAAATTCCGGAAATGAAACTAGCAATCAAACTGAGGCTCACTGGAAAAGTTTTCATGTTTCTGCCTCCAACAAGGTACTCGTCTTCGCCAATCGATTTATTTACAAAACCAAAATAAATTCCAATTCCGCCACAGGCTAAAAGCATCGCTGTGAAAACTGTGTAATCTGCTGTTCCAAAATTTTGCATCGACTCGCTGACTTCCTCGACGGTCGGCATCGAGTCACTGGACTTCATGGCTGAGCTCAGTTTTCTTTATTAATTCAAAATTAAATAAATGTATAGGTCCTTTCGTTAACGAATTTACCTATCTATATGCTTCCTCTGCGAAAAAGAAAATTTCATTAATTGCACAAATGAAATTAACTAGGTATGAAATTAAGACATAGAAAAAGAAATTTTTTATTTATGTGGATACTTTTGCATTCTATGAAGGACCGCATTCATTTCAAATCGTATCGTTCATATTTGAGTTTAAAAAATTGAAACAGCGAATTATCAAAAAATCGTCAAATTTTTCTTAAAAGTGTGATTCCTTTGCTATCTAATATAGGTATTTATCTTTTTCTGAAATTATTTGGTCAGTTTACTCAAAAACCCCACTGTTTTTTGCTCTTGATTTTTTTTCTAGATTCGTCCTAATGGAAAGAGTATATTTCATGATATTCTGCGCTGTGCCTGAATTTTGGAAAGAAAGCATTTTTTTAAATTGAAAATCGAAGATTCACATTTGAACCGCCGGATGCGAGAACCAGCCCGACGCTCGAAAACGTGTAAAAGTATTGTCCAATCGTCTCAAAAAATGAAACTTTTCAAAATCGAAAAATCAATTTTTTGAAAATGTAGAATTGTAGAGAATAAGAAAATTAAACTTTTTCACATTAGAATTTTTTTCGCCAAACGTTTATTTTTAATAATAAAAACGAAATATTGAAAAAAAGTTTCTCCCTGATTTAATTAAGTTTTAAAACTTAAATCATTCTAACTCGGCCATATATTATTGAAATGAGTTCATATTTACAGGACATATTCAAAATACTCTAGCGATGCCTAGGTAATCATGAAAAAGTTAACAATCGCTTATTGTTAAATAATTTTTAATTGAAAAATGAGGTCAATCGATAACTGTGTTTTCTTGGTTTCGCCGATAAAAGTATCTAGGTAACTTCGACTTTCAAACAACTTCCAGTGAGTGATTTGTTCAGCAATGTTGAATGAAGTTTTTTGGAAAATCTCATATCGATTTGTTAGAAATTTACTGAGATATTCAGATTTGGAAAAAGTACTCTACGCCTGCCCGCGCTGTTAGCTAATGCGTCGCGAGGACTGCTCTGTCAGGCAGCGTTCTCGAAGTTCAGACTGCGCGGGCAGACGTCGAGTACTTTGTCCAAATGTGAATATCTCCGTGAATTTTTAACGAATAGATATGAGATTTTGCAAGAAACTTCATTCAACATTTCTGAACAAATCTCTCACTGGAAGTTGTTTGAAAGTCGAAGTTACCTAGATACTTTTTACCGGCGAAACCAAGAAAACACAATTATCGATTGACTTCATTTTGCAATTAAAAATTATTAAACAATAAGCGATTGTTAACTTTTTCATGATTACCTAGGCATTGCTAGCGTATTTTGAATATGTCCTGTAAATATGAATTCATTTCAATAATATTTGGCCGAGTTAAAACGATTTAAGTTTTAAAACTTAATTAAATCAGGGAGAAACTTTTTTTCAATATTTCGTTTTTATTATTAAAAATAAACGTTTGGCGAAAAAAAATCTAATGGGAAAAAGTTTCATTTCCTTATTCTCTAAAATTCTACGTTTTCAAAAAATTGATTTTTCAATTTTGAAAATTTTCATTTTTTGAGACGATCGGACAATACTTTTATGCGTTTTCGAGCGTCAGGCTGGTTCTTGCATCCGGCGGGTCATTTTTTGCCAAAACGACTCCAGATGCGAAAAAAATCAAAGGAACAAAATTGTTTTTCTGCAAAAGTTGTAGAAAAATGTCTGTAGGCATTTTTTACTATCTCGTGTTATTTTTGAGATTTTTACAGAAATTACAAATAATACAATTTTATGGTGTGATGAAAAGCCAAAAAAGACCTAACTAAGCCGTTTTCAGAACGTCTTGGTGGAAGAATAATATAGTAAATTAGACAAAATGGAGAGTGTTTAAAATTGGTATATATAAAAAATGTCTAAAATACCGAATTCAAAGGAATAATAATTTTTTATTCAAAATAATCATTGAAAAATATCACACTTTTAACAAAATTTTGACCATTTTTTGATAATCCGCATATCCAATTTTTTAAATTCAAATACGCATTTGTCAAAAATATTTGTTGGCAAATCGTTAGGATACGTGTATCTTATTTCTTTTGGAAAAAACAAACATAAATGAGTGGCAAATAATTCTGTGACTTCTGCATATAGACGACTGCCTGCTCGATATGAAATGAATTCGGTCGCAGGTGTTTTGAATTTCTAATTACATTTTTTATCAAACTTATACATTCCATTTCTTTTCTATCAGATTTAAGTTCTTTTCCAGGGTTTCTTCCAGACAATTAAAAACAAATTAAAGAATACTTGCCTAAATTTAAACTAAATAAACTCTAATTTTGAAGAAAATTAATTTGTCCTTCGTTAATTCTGATAAAATTAATTTTACTGTAAACACGATAATTTATTTTGAAGTTGTTTTAAATCCCATGAATTTCTACATATTTTAAATTACTTAAAAATCAATTAGCGTCCAAATTCACGGAAGCACATATTTCAATTATTCTTCAATGAAATGGTTCCGCGACTAAAATATTTCTTTATACAATTTTCAACTTACATATCAACTTTTCTTATTTTTAAATGAGAGAAGCTTATAATATACAATTTTAAAATTCAAATATTATTCAATTTTGAACTTACTTATTTTAGAAATGTTTATTTTTTATTTTTATAATTTAAAATATTTTAACTATTAAGGCTTTACTTTCGAAATTGTACAATTATCAAAGATTTACATTCAAAACTAAACCATTTTTAATGATTGAATATATCATTATTTAAGTTTGGATGCTTCCAATTTCATGTTTTTTAATCTTGAATTTGATTAAGTCAAACTGCTGATATTAAAACTCTTTCAATTTGAGATAATTAATTATGGATAAATATTCAATTTAAACTTTATCGAAAATATAAACGAAATATAATTTTATGTTTCAATAATTCAATTTTGAATGCTTTTTGACTTTTATGTAAACATTATTTCATTTCAAACACTTTAAATTCGAAATTAATACATTGAAAATTTACTTGCAAACGCTTTTTTCAAATATCCACACACTACTATTTTCCAACCAAGCAAGTCACGCCTACCCCGAAAGGGAAATGGCTTAATGGTATAATAATAAAAAAAATCTTTTTACACTACCGGTCAAAATTGTGCGCCCACTTAACGAAAATCGGATTAAAAACAGGCTTGTCTTAGAAAGTGACTAACTCTGCGAAAAGTTAAGTTATAAAGATTTTTAAAAAAACCCTTGGAAAGCTTTTTTAAATTAAAGACTGAAAAATGTTCAACCAATAAGTGTTGCAAAATAAAATTGGTACAATTTTGAAAGATTTTCCTTCAAAAATTCGAAAATATTTTACAATCCGAGGCCTAAGATGTAAGTAAATAATAGATGAATTGAAAGTATTCTAAATAAATGTCTATTAGCCGATCAGTGAAGAAGTACAGTGTGGCTAAAATTTTTTTAAATTTCGTGTCCCGGTAAATATTCCTGATTTCCCTCGGTTTAAAGAAAAATATACTCATTTTGCGAAATACACAGTTTTTTTTACATATGATTAATTGCGGAAATCGATAAGCATCAGCGAACCTTTTCTTCAAGAAATCTATTGACTTTGAATCATATAAACAATTTAAAAATTCATTATTAAATCAAATTTTTAAATATTATATTTTAAACATTTTTGAAACAATTAATGATTTCGAATTGAAAGAGTGTAAAATGATGTAAAAAAAAAACTATATATATATTATATAATTATTTCATATTTAAATTTCGAAAATAGGACAATGTTAAAACATTAAAAAAGGTATATTTTAAGATTAGAATTTTTCAAAATTGGATCATTCGAAATTCAAAGAAATTGAAATTGTATTATGTATAATTAAAAGCGTTCAAAATTCAGTAATTAAAAATGTAAAGCTTTTGAATTTGAACAATTTTAAATTCAAATTGATTAAAATTTGACAATTTGATATTGAAAACTAAATTGAATCTTTCAAAGTCAAAGCTTCTGAAATTTAAGAATTTTAAATTGTTATTACATAACAAAATTATAATTTAACATTAAAGCTGATTAGACAAATTTTTCTAAAAACCAAAAAAAGAATTGAATTATTCTAAAAAAGCTTTCAAAATAAATAGTAATTTTGAATAGAAAACATTACAAATGAAAAAATTTCTAGTCCGCAACGTTGGAACTTAAACGAATGCGAACTTCATTTAAAACTGAATAAAATTTTAGTCACTAAAAGTTGTGATATAAAAACTTTTTTATATTCAAACCCTTTAAAATTTCAATGACTTGAAGTAAATTTAAATCGCTTAAAAATTATTAATTTTTAAATTGCTAATTATACTTTCCAAAATTCAACGAATTTAATTTTAATCGCAAAATTAAAACCTATGATAGGGAAAAATAAAAAATTTAGCATTCTACATAAAAATTCAAAACTCTAAACTTGTAACCATTTAAAACACCAAAATTATTCAATTACTGATGTATCAATTTCAGATGGTTTCATTTTTATATTTTTTTTTCTTTTAAACTCAATTTTTTAAATTCAAATCGTTTAATTTTGAACACTTCCTTTGGAATTACTATTTAATCTTTAAATTTTCCAATTCGAAATCATGTATTAGTTCAAATCTTCAACTAAAAATAGGAATACAAAACAAGATTGCTGTAATATTATTCCAATTTTTGAAATTGTACAATTTTAAGCGTTTCAATTAGAAATTGATTTATATTTACATCTAAAATTATGAAATTCAAAACTGACTAACAAGGCTTTTAATAGGAAATTTGGAAATATTTAATAGCTGAATTTTCCTGACATTTTGAATTTAAAACTACAATATTGGGAAATTTAAAATTCGAAACCTCCAAAAATTAATTAAAAAATTAATTTAAGAAAAAAATTTAGTTTCAAGGCCTCAAAGATTAAACTGTTTTAGATTTGCGCATCCAAAACTATAATTTTAAATCAAAATTATAAAAACTTTAAAGGCGATAAATATATTATTAATAAGTATCATATCATGTAGTATGAAGTGACATTCAAAACGACTGGATAGATTTTTTTACTAAAAAAATGTGATTTCTGTCAAAAAAAATCACTGTCATTTCCACCGTTCCAAATTGCAAAATTTTAAATATTGCAAGAAATATTGTGAATCATTAAAGTTTAATTATTCTAAATTCCTTGAAAATTATATGCTTTCTAGTTGGAAACTTTCAAAAATTAGAAAACGCGCTAATTTTTTTCACATATATGATCAATTGCGGAAGTCGATAAGCATCAACGAACCTTTTTTCAAGAAATCTATTGACTTTGAATCATATAAACAATTTAAAAATCCATTATTAAACCAATTTTTAAATATTATGTTTAAAAAATTTTTGAAACAATTAATCAGTAAAGAAGTTGCAACTTAAATTTAAATAGACAAGAAAATTTGAAAATAGATAACTAAAACTCACCCTTATCTTGTCATAAAAACAGCCTTGAATAAATTTTCAACTACAAATCCTTTTCAATAACGTGATCCTCTTTTTCACTTTTACACAGGTGACTTCCGTAATAATAATCGTGCAAATTTGTGTAATAATCATGACAATAAACTCGCCTTAAATTTGAATGTACAATTCAGAGCCGAATGAAACGCGACTAAGAATTAAGAGGGAAAAAAGCGAGTGTCTCGTAAGTCCGTAGAGGACGAACTGCCAAGCTCGATCATCACCAAGTCCGGAAAAGCCCTGAGTTTCAAATGACCCGGGTCATTGCAGGACGTTCAACGCAGAGGAGATGCTGCGTATATAATAAATAATCCTACAAGAGGGACAATTTTCTCGTTGAGATACAATGGACATAAGTGCTCAAGCAAAGTGGATAATTTGACCTAAATTTAGTATAGCGACTATGGACAGTGGACACGTTTGTTGAAGTGGGGCTCTCGATTCACATCAACCGGTCCAATATGATGCACAAGGTCGAAAAGTCGTTAACACGAAGGGTGACGACGTCAATTCCGATTCGACTGCTTACCACCGATACAAATTGTCTATTATCGCGTGTCGTTTACAAAGGCGAATTTAGGACTTAAGCCGCCCTAGGGCACCCTTTTTCAATCTTCCTAACAATGTTTTTCAATTGCAGAGTCGACAAGCCCATGGTAAGGGTCATTTAAAAGAGATTGCATTCTTAAGGAATTTCGGTCATCATACAGTTTCGAGAGGAATTTTCTAATCTTGCGATCTACAGTCGGGAATCTAGAAATCAAGGAATCATCAAGACTGATTGAATCCTTCCTGAAGAAGAGAAAAGCCCACTTTTTCATTCAACTTGATAGGTTTTGAAACTTTGGATTGATGAAATTATGGAGGCTGGCTGAACTCCTCTTCAGAGCGGAGATCGTGTTTGCTTTCCTTATTAATTTATTTACCAAATGGAGACAAATAGCTCATGTACTTAGAATGAATAACTCTTATTTATCTAGTTTGACAAGGTAAATTATTTAATCTTGGTAGAAGGTGGGTAGCTCGTTTCCGAGAATCACTTTGCGCTCGATTCCTTTCTCGGTAATGACACCAAGGCGAATAACTCCACCGCTGCTGCCATCACGAGCCATTGCGAGGGCCAATGCTGTGAAAAAATTAGAGAAATTATTAGCATTTTAAAATAGACTTTGATATAACTTTCACTTCTTTGTCATATTACATTTATGTATATTTTTACTCATTTTTACAAATACCAGGGATCACAGCGGTTCAGTTTTTTAATTTTAGGTAAAAAAAAGGATTAAAAGGGGAGTTCATTTATTATTAAAAACATTTATCAATGGATGGATTTGGATTCCTTATTCTCATCGATTTTTGTCTAGTACATTCCTTTCAGTACAGAACCCTGAGTTTCCTTAGACGTTTAAATTTGTTTCTAACCTATTTTTATCAGTTGAAAGCTAATATACACTACTTTCTTGAATGTTTTTTCCGATTTCCAAAAGTTTGTTTCGAAAACCATTACTATCATACTATTCTCCAATATGCCGTTTCACCAGTGCTGCCAGATGGGGAGCCCGGAATGCGCAGACTCGAAGTCTTGCGCTCTGATTGGCTCTGCTATCCGAACTGAATTTCAAATTTATATAAAAAAGAAATCAATGTTATTCGTTGATTTTTTTATTTCTTCTCCCTAAAGCAATTTTATAAATAATTACTCTAGATGAATATATTTACATGATATTTAAAAATGATTATTCGAAATAGGTTATATTTTCATTAATAAATTGAACTTCAAGTGTATTCTTTTAATAAAATGATAAAATCTCGATATTAATATATTCAAAATCAGTACACTTTCTGTTTAATTTATTTATGAAAATATAACCTATTTCGATTAATTATTTATAAAAATTGCTTTAGGGAAAAGAAATAAAAAAAAATCAACAAATAACATTGGTTTCTTTTTTATATAAATTTGAAATTCAGTTCGGATAGCAGGGCCAATAAGATCGCAAGACTCCGAGTCTGCGCATTCCGGGTTCCTCATCTCCCCATCTGCGTTTCGCGTATTTTATTATATGGTTGCAAATTTAATTATTTTGTTGAAAATTTAACAATTTTGTAAAAAAAATCATCCTTCTGACTAGAATGTTCGTCTTTTTGGTTTGAAAACTCTTAAAAAATTTGGTTGATATTTTTTTCCTCTCTTGACTGTAAAATCTTTTTTGGTTCAAATAGCAAATATTATATTTTTTCATTAGAATTGATTTCTTTTGGTTGAAAATTCAAATACTTGGTTAAGAGTTGAACTACTTTGTTAAGAATTCATTTTTTTGGTTGAACATTCATCATTTTAGTTGAAAATTTAGTAACTTTGTTAAAAGTTTGTCTTTCTTGTTTTAATTAAACTGTTTTTATTTAAAACTAAAATGTTTTTTGGTTCCAATATCAACTATTACATTTACTTGAAATAATTTATTATCCTATTTTCGTGAAAAATCTCTTTCTTTTCCCTGTTGATATTCAACTACAGACATGATTTATCTTTCGGGTTTAGTTCCTCGATTGAATTGTTAGCGATTTGTTAGTGATTTCTTCGCTGTCGACGATGATCGATCGGAACCTCTTGAAAAGGGGGGACTGACTGTGATCCCTGAAATACAAAGGTCCAGGGGAAAAAAGAAATAACGTACTGTTTTGAACCAGTTCGACTGTTTGTTCCCTGGACATGTTGGGTTTGTAGTTAGCGTCGACGTAGCCGTAGACGTAAGTAGATCCTGATCCACCGATAGAAATGGGTTGACGAACACACATTCCTCCAATTGGAACGCTATAGACTTGGCCACCTTTTTGCGAATCCCATCCAGCTACGAGGATTCCAGCCATCAGAGAATCTCGGTAGTTATAGCACATTTCACGGAAAACGTTGGCGGCTGTTTCTACCAGAGGCTGCTGACCTAATTCCATTCTGAAGATAGGAAAGAAATGTTTTTAATATTTACGTCATACATTCAGGTATGCAAATTACCCCTTTTTTAAATCACTGAAAAATAGTTGCAAATTCGGAAGTTAGGTTAAATTATTCATAAGGAAGTTAGAATAATTGAGAATAATAAAACAGAATTAACAATAAGCTGAGACAAGTTAAAATAAAGAGAATATCTTTTCGAAAATAAAATGCTTTATCCTTTGAACCAGTTTAAGAAAATTAGAAAGTTATTTCCGAGGACTTTGACGATAGAGGTTTAATTTTGTTGCTTGCAAAAGTCAATCTTGATCAACTTTTTAAGGTATACATCACTAAATTTTAATAAAGGAAATACTATTTTGTTTGAAATTTTTGTGATTTAACAGGTACTTCAAACTTTTCATAAGGTTCGTGTACATATTTAGATATTTATGACGAAATTGAAGTTAAATAATAATAATTATAATACTTTATTAATTTCAACATTATATTAAGTTTTAGAAACCTTTGAATGATTTTTGAGCCATGCAACATTATTAGAAGCATTTGGAAAAATTATTATCGTAAAATAAAATTGTTTTATTGTTACATTTCTTATAACGTTCTTTTAAAATGTTAAGCAAAGATCAATATTTCTGAGTAAAATACTTTTGTTTTTTTATATTTATAAGTTGTTTTCTTTAGTTTAGGTGCTCATGTTTCGCGGAAACTAATATTAATTTTTAAAAATAAAACTTTATTTTAAATTTTCTAAATTTAACTTACGATGATCAGTATGAAAGAAAGTAGAAGTACAGAGTTAGTCAGCATGAGAAATAGAAAGGGTGAAATGCTATATGATACCGACGGGATACTACACTCTGAGAGACACTTTCAGGAATTATTGGGAGGTGAAACTATAGGGCAACACAACTGCGACATACACGATACGTTACAAAACCCGGTTGAGAACGTATGTGCCTCTGAGGTTCGGGATATAATTATGAACTTAAAAAATGGTGAGGCTGCTGGTGTAGACAGTATCAACGCTGAAATGCTTAAATACGGTGGCGACATACATATAAATTGTTATTTTGGCAGGATCTGAAGGACAGGAAGCTGGATGTTTGTTCTATCTATACGATTAGATTTGCGAATGTAAGTGAATTTTTAGTCTCTCCTGTTTCCGATCATGCCGCCAGACCAATAAACCGAAAGCCAACACGGAGACCGTTAGTATTAAAAAATCGCAGAGTGTACGTTAATTTAGAATAATTATTAACTAGTGCTTTCGTCATTTCAATTTTTTAGTATAGGTCACGATTTTCTTCATTTGTGAGATAAAAAAATTCCCATCAGAAAATATTGATCACATTTCTAAATTTTATTAAAATTAAAAATCTCCACGAAAACTTAATTTATTTTTAAACCAAGAAAATATATTGTAAACGTATCGAAGGAATCTCAGCATGTCTGTATCATTAAGTATTAGTTGTTCTTTTCCTTCAATGTGAAGAAAACATAACTATAACCACTTATACTTTTTGTTAATTTTTTTTTAAATTTGTACTTTCATAAGGAAGACATCTTGTGAGTTTCATGCGGGCTAAATAACTTTTGTGGGTAGGAGAATATTTTGTTTTCATAAAATCGAATTTTCTAATTTTGCTCACAAACAACAGACGAAAAAATGTTCAGATAAGAGATTGCATGTCTAAAACAGTTGTATGAAAAATAGCTCTTGCTCTTTTGCGATATCTTGCTTCGTTTACAAGAAAAATGAGAAAATTATATATTTAGGAAAAAAAATCTCCCAGCCTTAAAGTCGGGAGCATTTTTTTCGTGAAAATATAATTTTCGAATTTTCCTCGTAAACGATGTAAGATATCGCAGAAGAGAAATCTGCCGTTGTTCACTCACCAGATGCCTTCCTTATGGATGTACAAATTCAACCAAAAATTGGCAAAAAATGTAAGAGTGGGTTTCTTGGGAAAATCGACTTTTAATATTTTCAGAAAAACCGCCGCCATTTTGTTATCTTTTAACCCTTTTAAAATTTTCCGGCAGATTTCAAAAGAAGATGACAAACGCTATCAGAATCAGAAAGAAAAAATTGTTTGCTTTTTTTAACAAGGCACAAAATTCAAACACGCATAACATCAGAGAATTTTTTTAAATCGCAAATCGGAAAAACACGTATCGCCTAATTTCATCTAAAAAATAATTGAGAGACAAAATTAAGTGACGCTTCAATAATATCGAGGTTTTCAATTAAAAGCTTTTTCTTTTTTCAATTTTTTGCTTAGTTTCATTTTGTTGAAAACTGAATCGATTCAAAACTTTTAGTTTAATTACTACAAATTCATCTATTATCACATGTTCTGAAATGCCGATTAAAGATACAATATAGTTTCGTCTACATACTTTTAAACTGAATTGCCAATATAATAATAAGAAATATACATACTGATGAAATCCCAGGTGATACGATACGATGTTTGCAATAGCTTGGGTGTCTGCAGCCGAACCGGAACGACAGCAGTAAATATTGTCGGTTATTCTCGTTAATTTGTCAGCATATCTATTTGCGACATACGATCTGCAAAAAATAACATTTTCATATTATCTTTGCGGCTCTTCAACTTTTTCAAGTATTCTTTCAGACAGTAATTCTTTACTTTTACACTTTACTATAAAATTGATCGCGGCAAGACTTCCTAAGTTGAGAGTTTTCGCAGGGTCTTAAATTTAACATGTAAATGAAAATTAGTGGAATCCTTTTTAGATTCGACTTTTTTTAAACTTTGTACAAAGGTGTTTGATTCACTTTTTACATAGATGCCATGTTCAATAAAATTCCACTCACTTTACATGCACTTTTACAGCACTTTCACACTCATTATTGCAAAGCAAACTCTTTGAAACTATATTAACAAGTATACAATGACCCAGTAATTTTTCTTTCTTTGGTAAACATTTTCTTTGAAATCATTCAACTTAAAATGTCTTGTAGAATCTCTGGAAGAGTTAAAAAAAACAAGAATATACAATAGCGACGTTTTATTAGTATGCTACATCGTAATTTTTTTAATTTAAGTAGCAGCTATTTTTGTAATTGTCATAAAGTTATTACCCCGTCGTTGAACGAGAATCAGCACCGATTACAACGCCTCCGTTGAATTCGGCGGCCATAATTGACGTCTGAAAGAAGTTTTGACTGTAATTTTATAATCATAACATTCACTTAGTCATATTCTAAGAATATCATAATTGGTTGACTTTTTTGGGTAAATTAAGGCCCTAAAGTGCAGAAAATTATTAAATTTAAACATTTAAATTAAGGTTTCATTTGCAGCTAAGCTGAGAAAAAAAATTTTTTTTGCATTGTCAGCTAAGATTATCCTTTAGATGAAAACAGTTTTTAACGCTTCAAGTTTAAATTCATTAATTTTGAAAGTTTCCAATTAGAAAGCATATCATTTTCAAAGTATTTAGAATAGTTAAACTTTAAATGTTTACAGTATTTCTCGCAATATTTAAAATTCTGTACTTTTGAACGGTGAAAAGTAGTGATATTTTTTGGGCACAAATGACATTTATCAGTAAAAGAATCTATTCCATCACTTTGAATGTCGCTTGATACTACACGATATAATACATAGTAATAATATATTGATCATCTTTAAAATTTCTATAATTTCAATTTAAATATGTACTTTTGAAACTTAAGTTTTTTTGTCTTAAAAGCTTAAATTAAAAAATCTTTGGTTTTAAATTTCTTAATTTTTGGATGTTTCGAATTTTTAACTTCACAATGTTGTAGTTTCAAATTCAAATATCAACAATATTACGACAATTTCGCTTTTGAATTTGTTAAATTTTCATATTAAAAGCCTTCATAGTCACTTTTAACTTTAGTCATTTTTGATGTAATTAAAAAGCAATTTCGCATTGAAAAGCTTAAAATTGTGAAATTTCGAACATTGGAATCATATTATAGCAATATTGTTTTGTATTCTTTTTTTTTAATTTTCAATGTAAAATGTTAAAATTATCAGACTTTTAGTTGAAGATTTTAAAATATAAATCATTTCAAACTGAAAAATATTTGACTGGAAAATTTCAAGAATGAATAATAATTCTAAAGGAAGTGTTAAAAATAATTAAATGATTTGAAATTAAAAAAATAAAAATAGTGTTGTTTAAAATAAAAATAGATAAAAATTCAACTATCTGAAATGGATACCTCAGTAATTGAATAATTTTTTTAATTTCGAATGGTTACAATTCAGAGTTCTGTATTTTCATTTTAAACTCTAAATTTTCAATTATTCCCTTTCATAAGTTTCAAATTTTGCAATTAAAATTAAATTCGTTGAATTTTGAAATGTTAAAAATGAAAAAATGATTAATTTTTGAACCATTTATATTTATTTGATATAATTGAAATTTCAAGGGGTTTGAGTATAAAAAAGTTTTAATATCACAATTTTTGGTGACATTTAAAATTTAAATTAAAAATTAGTATTTATTGTCAATTTTTTTCTTAGAATAATTCAATTAATTTTTTGATTTTAGAAAAATAGGTTTAATCAGTTTTAGTGTTAAATTATATTTTTTTAATTTAATAACAATTTAAAATTCTAGAAATTCAAAAGCTTCAACTTTGAAAGATTCAATTCAGCTTTCACTTTCAAATTGTCAATTTTAACCGCTTTGAATTTAAAATTATTCAAATTCAAAAGTTGTTAATGTTTAAACATTTAATTTTGAAGGATTTTAATTAGAAATAATACAATTTCAAATTGTTTGAACTTTAAATGATCCAATTTTCAAAATGCGAATCTAAAAAAGGTTCAAATTTTAACGGTTTGAAATGGTCCTTTTTCCAAATTTTAATCTGAAATGACTTAATTTTTCAATTTTGAGAGCTGCTTAAAAATGATCAATTTTAGATACCAGTTTAATTCCTTTTCATTCCAGTCAAAATAATGTCCTTTTTAAAAAGGTTACCTAATCTAAATAAGTTTGAATTGGAACGTTTTCAACTCAATGTCGTTCAGTATATATGTTTTAAAAATGTTTAAAACATAATGTTTTGATAATGGATTTTTAAATTGTTTATATTTTTAATGTGAGGAAATAAAAACCCAAAAACGTGAACGCGCGCATTATTGCTAGTATAACGCATCTCTTTTTTTCTGTATTAGACAAAAAAATGTCCTTATCCTACTTATTATATGATTCGAAGTCAATAGATCTCTCGCAAAAAGGTTTGCTGATGTTCATCGAATTTGCACCGGGAGAGCCAAGAAAAAGCCGAGAGACGAAAATTATAAAAATGATGGCCACCCTGTTTGAGTTACAAAATTATTGCTTTCCTCAAATTCAATAAAAAGTTCTACTTCACTGCCTTGATATTCAAGAGATTTTCAAAAACAGTACAATACAATTTGAAAGTACTAAAAAATGAATTTTAAACTGAAATCACAACAACTTTGAAGATTTTAAAATGGCAATTTTTACAATAGGATAAGCAATGTTTTTAGAATATTAATTGGATCTAATTATTATTCTTAAATTATTTTTCATAAAAAAGTAAGATTTTGTTTCTGAAAATATACATTTATTAGTAATAGTATAACTTTCCATTCCATTAATTAAAATATCATTATTTTCTCAAGTAAATATTAGGGGCGTGAAAGAGAGCAAAAGAAAAGGAAACAGAAACGTTTGACAGAACAAGAATCATTTCATCGCCCACGCATGGCTGTCGGATTTATGGCACTATCATTTAATTTTTGTGTCGAATAAACGGCTTAATTGACAAAACGTTCCTGTCAAATTGATCTTTATTAGCACTGAAATGTATTAATTTTATTCGCGAACTAAAAAGCGAATTTAAAAAATGTACGTGCAAAAGCGGCAAAACCCTAAAATAAAATTTAGACACATAACTTCACATTAAGGTGGGCCGATCAAGCAAATTAGTTGAATTAAAATATATAAAAAATATAAAATGTATACGCAAAGTTTGTTTTATACCTGATATATTTATAAATGTTGGTAATTTTCGCCTACTAGAATTTGTAGCCTATATTATTGCAATCATATTTGAAATGATAAAAATGAAGAATTTAATTCAAAAGACTACATAATTGCACTAAAACTGATCAAAAATGTCTCGAATTAAAATTCTGATAAGATCACACGTTTTCCGGCAAAAAAATTTATTTTTCATTTCGTTATGGCCAAAAATATGTACACACGTTTTCTTAGAAAAATGGAAAATAAAAATCTAATAGCTTTTTTATCTTTTTTTTTTATTTTTACTTCTCTGAAAACTTTCTGCTATAAACTTTTGTAGTAGAGGACTCTAATTAAAATATATTTTAATTATGATTTATGTAACAAATTTTTTTTTATTTCTATACTTTTTTTTATTTTTAATTTTATTTTTTACGATCAAAACAAAAACTGTGTATGCGTTCTATTAAAAACTGGTCTCAAAAAATTTGTATATCTTTTTGAGATAAACAATTTTGCTTCGCAACATTTTTTCGCGTCTTGCATAGTTCGGCCGGAAAATGAAACTTTTATTTTTAATAACATTTCTCACGATTAAAACAAAAACTATGCGTTTTATTATAAAATGGTCTCAAAAGAATTTGTAGATAATGTAGATCTTTTTGAGATAAACAATTTTTTTCGTATCTAGCCTAGTTTGGCCGGAAAATGGAATATGTTTTATTTTGAAAAATATGCGGATGTCCCCCATTTTAAAAACGTTTTTTGATAGTCCATATATCTAAAAAAATAAAATTTCTTGTGATACGATTTGCAAAATTCACTTAATAAATAGTAACTATCCACCGGAATACAGTGAAAAGTTGCTTTTTTTTAGTTTTTACGGTCTCATTTTAAAGGTTATATTTCGCCGCATGGATTTTAAGCATGTTCAACAGGAAGAAACTCGCAATTTTTAATCATTTTGGGTCAGTCTTAGTGGAATTGAGTACTTTTCAATTAAATTTTTCTTTCTTATCGTTCAGGATACGTTGATAACAATATCACAAAATTTGATTGTTCGGCCCACCCTACTTCACATTATGATTTCTATAAAACTGAAGAATTTAAAAAAGATAACTTGTGAAAATGTTACGAAGTGGAAAAGAAATGAAACTGAAAATGTTTAAACTTAACCAATTTTAATTTGTATCATTCGATACTTTTACATACAATCATAAATTTGGAATGCTCATAATTAAAAAATATAACATAATAATACATTTAAATTTGAATAATTGAAAGTTACAACAATTGAAATTTAAGTATAGCGTAGTTGTAGAATTATTTTAAACTTAAATGCTTTAAGCTTAGAATATTAAATTTAAAAAATGGTCTACTGAATTCGGTTTGTAATCCATTAACAAGATATAGCAAAATGTTTAATTTGATGACAATAGGAATATTCTTTAGTACTGGCTTTAATACGTTTACAAAATGTTTGAAAACTAAATCATACAGTTTACTCGGCAGCAAAATCCACCTGACATAACCTCAAATCTGACAAAATATTTTCGAAACTTATTACTAATATAGTATATATATATATA
>CAKNYM010046708.1:15997-29283 GCA_932195095.1 Andricus curvator
CGTATTTTTAAATATTATGCATTACCATAGCTTCCTTACTCTTCAATTATTATACCATTAAGCCATTTCCCTTTCGGGGTAGACGTGACTTGCTCGGTTGGAAAATAGTAGTGTGTATGTGGGTATATAGGTATAAAGTAGGTAGGTATATAGGTATGAGGTGGATAGGTATATGAGTGTTAGGTATATATATTTTAGATTGTTCTAAAATGCGTTAATATTATAGGTCAATCGATTCGTCTCGAATCAACAAATCTTTTCTGTTATTGCATCAACTTTGAATGATGTTAATAAAAAAAGTTTTACTATAAAAAACCAATCTTCAGAATATATAAATTACTATAATTTCCCTACTCTTAGTAAACTGTATTGCTATTATAGGTCAATCGATTCGTCTCGAATCAAGGAATCTTTTATACTATTGCATCAACTTTGAATTATGCTAATGAAAAAAGTTTTACTATAAAAACCAATTTTTAAAATATTATTGAGTGCTAAAAAAATTTTCAATCAATATTTTTAGCAATCCTTTGGTCACTTTCAAGCTATTAGTGGTGAAAATAAGTCCATTGAAATTAAAATGATTAGACATTTTTAAATTGAAGAAGGTTTAATTAAATGAATTAAAAATTTAATAACTTTATTAACTTTTAATAGCTTCCTCTATGAGGAAGCAAAAATGTCATTCCTTTGGAAGATTTTATAATTATTTCCAGACTATTGAAGTCAATGCCAGACTCACGCTCTTTCCATTATTCCTCTCTTTTTACCTTTTTCAAAGAATTCATCTTTTTCCCCCTATTTTGAAGAAACTGACCCTTTTTCCAACTTTTTTTGGCCCAAATGCGAACTGAATTAATAGATCACAATAAGAAAATTCAACTAGTTTTGGTTGAAAGTTAATTTTTTTGGTTGAAAATTGTACGATTATATTTTTGGTTCAAAATTCATCTTTTTTGGATAAAATTTACACCGAACTCTCGGTTTCAGTCCAGTTTCGGGTGTTGCCTGCGAATAGCCTTGGCCACAAGTGGGGGGGGGGGGGGGGCTCCAAACGTAAGCAGTCAGGGCCGTCTGAACCGTTTCCAGTCGGAATGCATGATATTGCGCAATATACTCGACTGAGTACTCGCGCACCGCGGCCCTTCCGAGGCAAGAGTCGCAACCATCTCTCACTCTGCGCTATGAGAAACTGCGTGGGCCAGCAGTTCTAGGAAGGCCGAGACCGGAGGGGCAGATTTTGTTGAAAATTCAACTATTTCATAAAAAATGTAACTATTTTGTTGAAAATGTAATTAGTTTGTAGTAAATTAATTAATTTTGCTCAAAAATCATCTTTTTGGTAGAAAATTCAACAGTTTTCTTGAACATTCGTCTTTGTGGCTTGAAAATTTGTTAAATAATGTTATTGTACTCTCAGTCTTCTTTTTTTACAGAAAAGTCAACTATTATATTTTTGGTTCAGAATTCATCTCTTTTGGTTAAACATTCTACTCTTTGATCCAACATTTAATTATTTTTCTAAATTCAAATATTTTGCTAACAAAAATTATCTTTTTTGGTCGAAAATTCAACTATTTTCTACAAAATTCGTCTTTTTCCCTTGAAAGTTCTACTATTTGCTTTCCAGTTGAAGTTTAATATTTTGTTTGTTTGTTGAAAATTGGACTATTTAGTTAAAATTCATCTTTTTAGGTTAAAAATTCAGTTTATCATCTTTTTTGGTCGAAAATTCAATTGTCTTGTTGAACATTCGTCTTCTTGTGTAAAAAATTCGTCCTGTTTTATTCAAAATTAATTTTTTTTCTTAGAAAGGAACTTTTCTCTCAAAAAATCAACTTTGCGTGTTGAAAATTCAACAGTCTTTTAAAAAATTCATCTTTGTGGCTTGCACATTTTTCAAACAGTTTCATTATTTCTTATCTTTTTTGGTTGAAAAATCTACTATTATATTTTTTGTATCAGAATTCGTCTATTTGGGTTAAAAATGCTACTGTTTGGCTGAAAAGTTAATTAATTTGTTCAAAATTCAGTTTTTTTGTTGATAATGCATCTTTTTTGGTCGGAAATTCAACTGTTTTGTTGAACATTCGTGTTTCTTGGATAAAAAATTGGTCCTCTTTTATTGAAAATTCATCTTTTTTCGTAGAAAAGTCATGTTTTTTTATAGAAAATTCAACTATTTTGTTGATAATTCGTCGTTTTTGGTTGCATTAAACTGTTATTTATTTTGAATAAAAATATTTTTGATTGAAAATTCAAGCACTTGCCTGAAGGTATATTTTTTCGTTGAAGATTTATCTATTTGGCTAAAAAATTAACTATTTTGTTCAAAAAATAGTTTTTTTGGGTTGAAAATGAATTTTTAAAACTTAAAACCCAACTATTTAAATTGCTGACAATTATTTTTTTTTGTTGAATTCAACTGTTTTTTATTTAAAATTAAAATCTTTTTTTGGTTAAAAGTTGCATTACTTTGATAAGAGTTCATTTTTTTGTTTTTGAAGATTCATCTCTTTGGATGAAAATTTAATTATTTTGTTGAAAAATGATTTTTTTTTTTTAAATCATCTATTTCGGGAGAAAATTTAACGGTTTTGTTGAACATTCGTCTTTTATGGCTTGCCAAATTTTCAAACAGTGTTATTGTACTCTCAGTCTTCTATTTTGATGGGAAAGTGTACTATTACATTTTTTATTCAGAATTCATCTTTTTTGGTTCAAAATGCTATTATTTGATTGAAAATTCAATTATTTCGCGGAAAATACAAACATTTTTATTCAAAAAATTATGCTTTTGTGGTTTAAAATTAAACTATTTTGATAGGAAATTCTACATTCATCTTTTTGGCTCGAACATTTTTCAAAAAGTGTTCGCTTCGTTTTCTTCTTTGGTTGAAAAGTCTTCTATTATATTTTTGATTCAGAATTCATCTCTTTTGGTTAAAAATTCTACTATTTGGTTGAAAATTTAATTCACTTTTCAAAATTCAACTATTTTGTCAAAAAATTATCTTTTTTGGTCGAAAATTCATCTGTTTTGTTGAATTGAACTATTTCTTATTTTAAAACTAAATTTTTTTGGGTTGAAAATTCAACTATTTTGTTAAAAATTTTTTTTTTTTTTTTTGGAACTGAATTTTGTTGACTGAAAATTCAACTATTTGAATTGCTGAAAATTCTTCTTTTTTGTATAAATTCAACTGCTTTTTTATTTTAAATAAAATCTTTTTTAGTTGAAAATTCAACTACTTGGTCGAAAGTTGTATCACTTTCATAAAAATTAATGTTTTTTGATGAAGATTCATCTCTATGGTTGAAAATTTGTTTAATGGTCGAAAATTCATCTCTTTTGATAGAAATGCCCTCTTTTTTGGTAAGAAATGCAACTGTTTGACAAAAAATTGATCTTTTTTGGTTAAAGATTCAATTATTTTGCTGAGAAAGTCTTTCTAGGTTGGAAAGAAACTTTTTGGTTGAAACTTCAATTGTCTTCTAAAAAATTTGTTTTTTTTTGGCATAAAAATTCATCTATTTGGTTAAATATTAATTTATGTATAAGATGTTATAATGATTTCTACACTATAGAAGTCAATTTTCATATACAACAAAATTCATCTATATTTAATATATAATATAAATTAATATAAATTATTAATTGATAAATATTAGTCATTTAATTTTTCTTTAAAACAGAAGATTTTTGTCAAATGACTCATAACATTCTGAACCTTGTATACAATATAAAAAATATCAAAAGTGTTTATCCTCGGATGACACATCTGAGGTAAGTCTATCGAGAAACATATTTGTGGATTTGCGGGAAAAAGAATAAAAAATTGCATGAGATGCAGAATGGATGTAGGTTCTAGAAGTCGATTATGATTCATACGTGTATAAACCATTACACTGAAAGTGGACTTTGCTTTCTTGAATAGCATTCAATTAGTGCACGCTAAAAAGTCATTTAAATCCGTATCACATTACTTCCTTTATCAAAAAAGGATTTGCTACAAATTTAATTTAATTAACTTTGTTCTCAAAAATAAAATTAACTTTCTTTTAAAAGATAATTTAAACTAGTTCTGAATTCGATCTCGAGTGTTTCCACTTCGTTTGTATTAATAATTATACAGTTCTCATTTCACGAGCACTTTAGCATTAGTGATTTTTTTGAATAATAGACAAACCAAAGTCTTCATTTTGATAATTTTTCGAGCTGAAAAAGGGATAGGAAAAGTTCTGTCGTACCCTATCCCTTTCCCAGCTTTATGATTTCTTTACAAAAATTGTCAGAATTATTCTATTTGAAAATTTATGATCAAATAGTCTTTTCTATTTTTGAAATATTATAAATGAGCATAACTTCCTTAATCTTCAATGAAGTGTATTAATATTATAGATCAATCGATTTGCCTCGAATCAAGGAATCTCTTCCGTTCTTGCACCAATTTTGAATTATGTTAGTGAAAAAAGTTTTACTATAAAAAACCGTGTTTCCAAATATTATGCATTATCATAGCTTCCTTAATGTTCAATAAAATGTTTTAATATTATAAGTCACTCGATTCGTCTCGAATCAACGCAACTTTTCTCTTCTCGCATCAACTTTAAATTATGAGAATGAGAAAATTTTTACTATAAAAATTGATTTTAAAAATATATAAAATACCATAACTTCCCTACTCTTCAATAAAATTTGTTAATATTGTAGGTCAATCGAATTGTCTTGAACTAAGGAATATTTTATATTCCTGCATCAACTTTGAAGTATGCTGCAGAAAAAGGTTTTACTCTAAAAACCGTATTTTGAAATATTATGCACAACCATAGCTTCCTTACTCTTCAATAAAATGTATTAATATTATAGGTCAATCGATTCGTCTCGAATCAACATAACTCTTCTATTGTCGCATCAACTTTAAATTATGAGAATGAGAAAATTTTTACTATAAAAATCGATTTCAAAAATATATAAATTACCATAACTTCCCTACTATTTAATGAAATGTATTAATATTGTAGGTCAAACGATTCGTCTCGAACCAATGAATATTTTATATTCTTGCATCAACTTTGAAGTATGTTGAAGACAAAAGTTTTACTATAAAAGACCGTATTTTCAAATATTATGCATTACCATAGCTTCCTTACTCACCAATAAAATGTATTGATATTATAGGTAAATCGATTCGTCTTGAATCAACACATCTTTTCTGTTCTTGCATCAACTTTGAATTATGCTAATGAAAAAAGTTTTCCCATGAAAAACCGATTTTCAGAATATATAAATTGCCATAACTTCCCTACTCTTTAATAAAATGTATTAATATTATAGGTTAATCGATTCGTCTCGAACCAAGGAATCTTTTATATTCTTGGATCAACTTTGAATTATGCTAATGAAAAAAGTTGTACTTTTAAAATATTATTGAGTGCTAAAAGAAAATTTAATAAATATTTTTAGAAACCCTTCGGTCAATTTTAAGATATTAGTGGTGAAAATAAGCCCTCCAAATTTCATCAATTTATCTGCAACCGTTTTCAAGTTCTCGTGTTCACAAAAAAGTGTGACATCCACACACACATCCGGACACTTGCTTAGAACATTGTATTAGACATTTTTAAATTGAGGAAGGTTTAATTAAATGAATTAAAAATTTTTGAAAAATGTTACCATTATAAAGCTTCCTCTATGAGGAAGCAAAATGAATTCTGAAACCAAGAAGATTAATATTCTACCAAAAAAGACGAATTTTTAACCAGAAAAGATCAATTTTTAATATAAGGTATCAATTATCGACCAAAAATGGAATACATATTTGATTGAAAATTCGTTTATTTTGGATGTGACAATTAATTTTTTTCAACTGAAAATTTAACTACTCCATTTATTATTCTAAATTCATCTTTTTTTTTTTTTTTGAAAATTCATTCATTTTGGGGGTGAAAATGATTTTTTTAGTATCAATTTTAGTATCAATCATCAACCGAAAATGGAATACATATTTTCTTGAAAATTCATTTATTTTGGGTGTGGCAATTATTTTTTTTTTAACTGAAGATTTAACTACTCCATTTATTATTGTCAATTTATCTTTTTTATTGTAAATTTATCTTTTCTATTGAAAATTCAACTATTTGTTTGAACATTGATGTATTTTGTTAATTTTTTTCGAAAACTTAACTATTGTGTTAAAAATTAGTTTGTTGAAAATTATACTATTTTGTTAAAAATATATTTTTTTTTGTTAATTTAATTTAAAACTAAAATTTGTTTTGGTTAAAATATTTAATATTACATTTTATTCATTGAGAATTTATTTCTTTTGGTTAAAAATTATTCTACTTTGTAGAAAATTCAACTATTTGGTTAAAAAGTCATTTTGTCGGATGAATATTCTTTATTTTAGTTGAAAATTCATCTCTTTGGTTGAAAATTTAACCATTTTGTGGAAAATGCATGTATTTTATTAAAAGTTTGTCTTCTTTGGTAGAAAATTCATCTTTTTGTTTGAAAATGCAACTACTTTGTTGAAAGTTTAATTACTTTGTTAAAAATTAATTTTTCCTAGAGATTCATAATTTTAGTTGAAAATTCATCTCTTTGGTTGCAAATTCAAATTGCTGAAATTCATCTCCTTGGTTGGAAATTAAACTATTTTGTTACAAAATTGTCTACTTTATTGAAATTTAAACAATTTTCTTGAAAAATATCCTTTTTGGTAGAAGAGACAACTATTTTGTTCAAAACTCGCCTTTTTTAGCTAACTGCAACTGTTTTTAATTAAAAATTAAAACCTAGTTCGGTTAAAATATCAACTATTACATTTTTCGTTGAGAGTTCATCTCTTTTGGTGAAAATAAGCCCTCCAAATTTCATCAATTTATCGACTGAGGGAGGTTTAATTAAATATAATTTTTCTTTGGACTCGCGCCACTATTGACACATTTTGACATTTCAGAGTTTAAAAAAATTTCATGATTTTGAAGTTTTGAAGGGTTTTCAAAGAATTCAAAAATTTTAATAACATTTTAAAGGATTTAAAAAAATTTCATGACCCCCCCCCCCCCGCCGCGCGCCCCCCCCCCTAAAAGATTTCAATTGATTTCAGGGATTTGAAAGGATTTCATAGGGTTTAAAAGGTTTTAGAGTATATTCTAAATGATTCCAAGGGATTTCAGAGGATTTCAAGGGATTTTGAGAGATATCAAAAAGTTTCAACTGATATTTGAATATTTTCGAACTTTTTGAAGAAATTTGAAGAGACATTACAAATTTCAAGATATTTTACGGGATTTCAAAGTATTTTAAAGGATTTTACCAGACTTGCTCAGTTTTATAGGATATTAAAGAATCCAATGTATTTTAAAAGATTCCGACGAATTTAAGGAGATTTAAAAGAATTTTGTAGGGTTATAGAAAATTTTAAAAGATTACAAAATTTATAAAGAATTTGAAATGATTTCGTCAGATTTCAGAAGATTTCAAAGATTTCGAAGATTTCAACAAATTTTTACTAAATTTACAAAACTTCAAGGGATTTCAAGGAAATTTACAATATTTGAGGAATTCATAGGATTTCAAAAGAAATTAAAAGATTTCAGCAGAATTCAAGGGTTCTTAATAAATTTAAGTGAATTTTGAAGATTTCATGGGATTTCAGAGGATTTGAAATATTTGAGAATATTATACAAGATTCCAGGAAATTTAAAAAATGTTTCGGGTGTTTGAAAGAGTATAAAAAATATCAAAGGATTTCAAAGATTTCAAGAGATTTCAGGGAATTCCAAAGAATTTCTAGAGAACTTTGCGAAGCAAATGAAATGCAATGAAATTATAAGGGACTTCTAGAGATTTCTACGGATTTTATGGGGTCTCAGAGAATTTTAATTATTAAAACATTTATTAAATGAAACAAAATCTCAAAGGATTTTACAGAATATTTATTTTAAAAATTTAAAAAGATTCCGAGAAATTTCTGAAGATTCTAAACATTTCGAAGATTTCAAGGAATTTCTACTATATTTAAAAAATGTCAAGGTATTTCAAGGAATTTAACATTATTTGAGGAATCCACAGGATTTCACAGAAAATTAAAAGATTCCATAAGAATATAAGAAATTTCTGTAGATTTGAAAGGATTTAATAAAATTTGATTTTTTGATAGTTTTCCAGAGATTTCAGAGGATTTCAACAGAATTTAAGAGTTTTCAATAGATTTCAGTGGATTTTGAAGATTTAAAGGGATTTCGAAGCTTTTAGGGTATTTTAAAATATGTCATGAGATTTCAAGGGGTTTTATCATATTTTATGGGATTTGACAGGATTCCAGAAGATTTCAAAGATTTTCAGGGATTTCGAAGCTTTCAGAATATTTGAAAACAGCTCAAGGTCATTTTAGGGCAAAAATGGCCATTATTAATTAAATTGACGCTATTTATTGATTATTTATTTCTGACGCATATGAATTTTGTTCTTTATAACACAATATTGCACTCAGATTTTTTTCAGATTTTTACAATGACATTCAAAGGTGGCTCAAGGTCATTTTCTCAATAAAATGTTAATTCAATAAAATTTTCTCTAGTTTTTTTCTGTAGAGAAGCAGTGTCAATTTATTCATGTTGGCAAAAACAAAATTAGTCAAGTTGTTTGATAAATGTTTCTTATATTATTTGAAGGACATTCAAGGTCATTTCGCAAAGAATGAGCTTTTTGTAAATTGTGATAATGAAAAAACAGTGCTCTCGCTTGCATATTAGATGGTAGTTTATTGCCAACTAAGTTTTCCTCTTTCTTTTCTAAAAGGTAAATCATCACCCCTTCTTCTGCACTTATGATAATTAATTCTTCCTTACTACAATTTGACAACGAAACTTGATCACATATTAATAAAGCTGCGATATCCGACTGTTTTTAATGTTTGCTATTTTTAATTTAAAGCAAAATTAAAAAAAAAATAACTACCATAAGGAAGAAACAATTTTTGAATTACCATTTCTCGTAAAATGACCTTGAATGACCTTGAATGACCTTAAAGTAATATGACACACAGTTATTAAACATTTTGACTAATTTTTTACCGCAATGAATAAATTGACACCGTTTCTCAAAATAGAACTAGAGAACATTTAATTGTATCAACATTTTATTGAGAAAATGACCTTGAGGTACCTTTGAATGTCACTGTAAACGTCTGAAAAAAATCTGAAACTTGTAAAGAACAAAATTCATACGCGTCAGAAATGAGTAATCAATAAATAGCGTCAATTCAATTAATAATGGCCATTTTTGCCCTAAAATGACCTTGAGCGACCTTTGAACATTATTGTAAAATCTGAAAAAAATCTGAGTACAATATTTAATTGTACAGGACACAATTCATACGCGCCAGAAATGAATAATTAATGAATAGCGTCAATTTAATTAGGAATGAGCATTTTTGTCCTAAAATCACCTTGAGTGACCTCTAAATATTTTTTTTTTAATTCTGAAATAAATCAGAGGTCATCTTTACGGCAAAAGAAACAATTTGTAGAGGTGCCAAGTTGAATTAAAAAAATCTGCCCGCTTTGCGGGCACATTCTCATGGCGCGCTTCGCGCGCGACTCGCAAGTTTGAGCGCGCCTAGGGCGCGCGACTGTTGGATCTCGCGCTTCGCGCTCGATTATGTATTCACCTCGCGCTACGCGCTCGGGCGTATTTGCATCGCGCTTTACGCTAGGCTCCTCTAGATTTTTGAACTTCGTGTTCGACTTCGATGAAAAGAAAAAGTTTGTTTGCAAATATTATAAAATTATCAAAACCTCTACATATTAAGTGATTGTTAAATTTATTTTTATTTTAGACTGAAAAGGAACTTTATTTACTCAAGGTTCTATCGACCTTAAGGAACACATTCTCATCCAGACACTCGCGCTTCGCGCTCGATATTTGATTTGAAAATCATTTGAACCGTATGATAGAAACAAAAAAGTTTGAGCGCACTTACGGCGTGCGATTTGGTAAATACACTGAGCGCGCACTTTGTGCTTCGTATTATATGTTCTTCATATACAAATTACTAAATTTGTATTTGATTTCAAATGAAAAGTAATGATATAATTCATGCGACAAATTTTATTAGTTAACATTTTATTTTAGCTTGTGCCGTTTATCAAAAAAGTTAATTTTTTCATTTTGAATATATTCTTACCACAAAAATTGATTACGGGTGTGTAAGTCTTTTTTGAATGCACAATTTTTGTTCATTTATATGTTTTCGTACCTTGCATTGTTTTTTCAAAAATTTGATTTTTTTTACTGTCAATGTTATTTTCACGAATAAAACAAAACCACGCATCCTATCGAAACATGAGTCAAGATAAATTTGTACCTCTTCCTTGGATGAACAAATTTTGTTTCGGTCATTTTTTCGTAGCTGGTAATATTCGTCTGAAAATTTGATTTTTCTATTTTCAATGCTGTTTTTTACGAATAAAACAAAAACTACGCGTCATATCAAAAAATGAATAATAATAAATTTGTAGATCTTTTTTAGGTGCACAATTTTGGTAAGATAATCTTTTCTGGTATCTTGCATAGTTTTACAGCAAAATGGCTTTTTTGATTTTTCATTAATTTTTTGTGCGATCAAAATTTGAATTTTTTATTTTTCAAAAAATTCAAAAAGTTGTTATGAAAATATTATAGGGTGTTCAGGAATCAACGTTTTTCTCCTCTTGACTTTTTTTCATATCGTGCGTTTTTCGGCTTAAAATGTTCATTTTAATTTGTTTTTTGGAATTTTGAAAATGCTATAACTCCAGTAATTTTTTTTTTATCACGAAAAGTCATAAGAATATTTTGTTCGCCATTTGGCGTACTACTAATAACCGTACATAGAATTTTCAAATCTTCCAAAAAAGTGGTCTCAAAAATTTTCAAAATGTGCTCACTTTTTGGGTTTTCATCCAAAATAGCTGGTTAGCGAACTCGTTCTCTATTTTTCGGCCATAAAAAAGTGTGCCAAAGCTCAATCAAATCTGATCATTTTTTCGAAAGTTATCGTGGCTACAGACAGACAGACAGACAGACAGACAGACAGACAGACAGACAGACAGACTACAGACTACAGACAGACAGACACCTTCTTAAAAATCGTTTTTTCTAGCTCAGGGGGTCTCAAAACGTGGAGATTTGATGAAAACCGACTATGTCAAATTTTACATAAAACCAATACCTTCTCATTAGAATGAGAATGTAAAAAGGCAAAAAAAAAATCACCGTAATATACATACATGAAAATTCTAAAAAAAAATTTGGACCACCCTAATGCTACATGACAAGGGCTCGGAACGGGTTAATTTTTAGTAACTAAGTTACTTTTTTGATCTGCGGTTACTAAAAAGTTACTTATTTCATGAAAAGGTTACTCTTGGTTAAATTTTTTCCCGAAATGACGAAATGAATTAATTCATTAATCGTATCGTTTAAAAACTTGTAAAAAATGTAAAAACTCAAATTTTTCAGTAAATTTGGCACTTTAGAGCCGGGAAAACTTGATCAAAATTGCAATTTAGCTAAAATTGCTAGATTTTAATTTAAAATTCAAATCTTTTTTCTTGAAATAACGAACTATGTATTATATTTTTCGATGAGAATTTATCTTCTTTGGTTGAAATTCGGTTAAAAGTTGCACAATTTTTTTGAAACTTTATTTTTTTGTTGATACTCCATCATTTTAGTTGAAAATTCGTCTTTTTGTTAGAAAATTAATCTTCTTGATTGAAAATCACCCTTTTGTCAAAAAATACATAATTTCATCTGAAAATTCATCTTTTTGGTTAGAAAACCTGGAATTCTCTTTGAGTTTTTCACGAGAACCTTGAATTTGATTTTTTTTTTGCTTTCTAAACAGTTGTTTTATTGAAATGTGGAGAGTAATTAAAATTGTTTAGTCTATTATGAAAGAAAAATCTCGTTTAGAAGAAATATTGCTACTGAAAAGCTTTTTGTTTATCAAGATATACTTTATCTTTTGTTAATTACAGAATAAATAGATTTCAAGGTACTTTTTCTAGACTGGTGCCAATTATTTTATAGATTACAATTAACAGACTTTAATATTGTGAATAATTCTATACGTTTTTTATTTCTTCTGCGCTATTACAGAATGTTAATGTATGGATTTTTTGTGATATTCAATTTACAAATTATAAAAATTATTAGTTGAAAATTTCGATGTAATTCAGTTTCAGAATTAAAATGAGCCATGGCCATATGATTTGAAATAATTCAACGATTTCTACGAATACGAAAGGTTTCACAAACAAAAATTTAAGAAAGATTTCACAAATATTTCCCAACATTTTATAAAGATTGTAACTTTTTGTAAGATTTCAAAACATTTCAAAAACTTTCTTCAAAGATTTGAAACGATTTCAAAATAGTTTAGAAGATTTCACAAAGATTTCAAATATTTTAATGATTTCAAATTAATACAAAATATTTCAGAAAAATTTCACAAATATTTCAAAAATTTCACAAATATTTCAAAAATTTCATAAAAAATTTCATAAAGATTTTATAGAAAACAAGAATTTCAAAGATTTCAAAAAGGTATAAGCCAGATTTCGAAGATTTCAAAAAATTTCAAAGATTTCAAACGATTTCAATGATTTTAAACAAATACGAAAGATTTCAGAAAGATTTTACAAAGAATTTATAAGGATTTCAAAAGATTTCAAGTATTTCAGAGATTTCAAAACATTAAAAAGATTTTAAACTATTTCCAAATTTTTTAGAATATTTCAAAAGATTTCACAAAGATTTTAAAATATTCTAATGATTTCCAACTAATACAAAAGATTTCATAAATATTTCAAAGATTTTATACAAAATTTATTAAAGATTTAAAAAAAATACAAGAATTTCAAAGATTTAAAAAAGGGTACAGTACACCAGATTTCCAAAATATGAAAAAATTCAAAGATTTCAAACGATTTAAAATTTTTTTAGAAGATATAAAAAAATTTTTAAAATATTTCAAAGAATTAATGAGGATTTCGAAAGATTTCAAAACATTTCGAACATTTTAAACGATTTCAACATTTGTTAGAAGATTTCAACAGATTTCACAAAGATTTTAAATATTTCAAATGATTTTAAACGAATATAAAGATTTCAGAAAGATTTCACAAATATTTCAAAGTTTTCATAAAAAATGTATTAAAGATTAAAAAAAAAAAACAAGAATTTCAAAGATTTCAAAAAATTTCAAAGATTTTAAACGATTTCAAAT
>CAKNYM010046708.1:34523-52691 GCA_932195095.1 Andricus curvator
GAATTTATTCACAAGGATTTTAAAGATTTTACGAGATTTCAAGGTACTACTAAGAATTTTAGGATATTATAAAAGATTCCAAAGAAATTTCAATTAATTTCAATTAATTGAGGGGATTTCAAAAAATTAAAAAATGTAAGATTTGACTAATTTAATGGAAGTTCAGGAAATTCCATCAGATTTCATGTAATTTCACGGGGTTTTATAATAATTGCATAAATTGAAAAAAAATTATTCCCAAAAATTGAGAGATTTCGTGGGATTTCAAGAGGTTTCAAGGTATTACCAAAGATTTTAAATAATTTAAAGATATTTTATAGGATTCAAAAGAAATTTTCAAAATTTTAGGATATTCAGTTTTAGAGATGTAAACAGATTTTATAGTATTCTAAGATTTTGTAATATTTCAATGAATTTCAAAGAATTCATTCACAATGATTTCAAAATTTCAAGACATTTCAAGGTATTACTAAAGATTTTTGCAACTTTTAGGATATTTTAAAAGATCTCAAAGAAATTGCAATTAATTTCAATAAACTGAGAGAATTTTAAAGAATTTTCAAAATTTTACGATATTTTCAAAAATTCCAAGCAATTTTTAAGGGATTTTATTAATTTAGTGGCTTTTCAGGAAATATCAGATTTCATATAATTTCACGGGATTTTATAATAAATAAATGGATTTGAAAAAATGTATTCGCAAGAATTGAGGGATTTCTTGGAAATTCAAGAGGTTTCACGGAATTACCAAAGATTTTAAAGAATTCAAAGATATTTTACAGAATTCAAAAAAAATTTCGATTGATTTCAATAATTTGAACAAACTCCAATGCATTTTTAAAATTTTAGGGTATTTTTAAAAATTCCAAAGAATTTTTTAAGAGCTTTGAAAAATGTCAAGGGATTTCAAAAGATTTTAAAAGGTTTGAAATATGTTAGGGTATTTTTAATAGATTTCAATAACTTGAAGTGATTCCAAAGAATTTTAAAGATTTGAGGATATTTTAAAAAATTCCGAGACATTTTCACCAGCTTTAAAAAGTTTCAATGAATTCAAAAATTTTAAATATTATAGGTTGTTTTGAAAGACTCCAATGAATTTTCAAATTATTTCAGTAATTTAACGAAATTTCAAAAGATTTGAAATATTTTCGGGTATTTTAAAAGATTCCAAAGAAATTTCAATGCATTTAAATAATTTGAAGGAATTTCAAAGAATTAAAAAAATTTTAGGGTATTTTTAAAAATTCCAAGGAATGATTTCAATAATTTAATTGGATTCCAGAAAAGATCATCGGATTTCATATAATTTAATGGAATTTTATAATATTTCGATAGATTTCAAAGAATTTTTTCACAAGAATATTAAGGGATTTAATAGGATTTCAAGGTATCACCAAAGATTTAAAGAATGTGAGGATATTTTAAAAGAAATTTTCAAAATTTTAGGCAATTTTTAAAAATTGCAAAGAATCTTTTAAGAGCTTTGAAAATTTTCAATTTGAAATATTTTAGGGCATCTTAAAAGATTCCAAGGAATTTTTTTATTGATTTCAGTAATGTAATGGGATTTCAGGAAATATCAGGTTTTATGTAATTTCACGGGATTTCATAATACTTCAATGGATTTCAAAGAATTTATTCACAAGAAATGAGAGATTTCTTGGGATTTCAAAGAAATTTCATTTTTTATTTCAATAATTTGAAGGTATTTCGAAGAATTTTCAAATTTTTATGATATTTTTAAAAATTCAAAAGAATATTTCAAGAGTTTTTTAAAATTTCTATAAATTTCAAAAGATTTTAAAGGCTTTGAAATATCTTAAGGTATTTTTAATAGATTTAAATAATTGTAAGTGACTCCCAAGATTTTGAAAGGTTTTAGGGTGTTTTTAAAAATCTAAGGAATGTCCAAGAGCAAGAATTTTCAAAAGCTTCAAAACATTTTAATGTGTTTTAAAAGATTTTAATGGATTTTAATTATTTTAGAGTATTTAAAAAATTACCAGAAAAATTTTAATTAGTTCAAGTAATTTAATAGCATTTTATAGGATTTGAAATATTTTATTATATTTAAAAAACTTCCGTGACATTTAAAGAACTTTAAAATGTATCAAAAGGATTTCAAAAGATTGTAAGATTGATGAAAAAAAAAGTAAAGGATTCGAAATATCATAAGGTATTTTCAATAAATTTGAATAATTTGAAGTGATTCCAAACGATTTGAAAGATTTTAGGGTATTTTGAAAAGTTGGAAGGAATTTTCAAAAGCTTTAAAAAGAATTTTTAAACTAAAAAACATCAATTGTTGATCAAAATTTTTTTACAAAACCGTTTAATTTTGTATTAAATAGTTGAATTTTCAAGCCAAAAAGACGAATGTTCTTCAAAACAGTTGAATTTACATTCCGAAAATCGGATTTATTAACAAAAAAGGTTTTCAACTTTTTATTAGAATTGAATTCAATGATTTAAAAGAATTTCAAGATATTTTTAAGGGATCTTGGGGCGTTTTAAATCTGAAATTTCAGGAAATATAGAAGTCCATGAAATTTTCGCGGCATTTTATGATTCTTTATGAGAGAATCCTCGGCCTTTCAAAGGTTTTCAAGTATATAGAGATATTTCCTAATTTGAGAGAATTTTCAAGTTCTTGACAGATTCCAGAGATTAATTTAATGGGTTTCACTAATTTTATAAAAGTATTTCAATATATTTCCAATTAATTTGCTCACAATAAATCAAGACCTCCACAGAATTTCAGAGATTTTTTCTTACATATTCGACAATATCTCAGAAAAATCGTTTTAAAGCACTCAATATTTTCAACGGGTAACTTCAAAAGACGTTTTTTATATTTCATGCAGGTGAGAATTTAATATATATCTATATATAACTCTTTTTCAAATTAAAAAAAAAAAAAAAAAAAAAAAAAGACTTATTGGTTCCTCGTTTAGAGGTAGGCCAGTATTCGGCAGATGAGCACATATTAACTCCTATCTAATACAACGCTGCTGAAGGCTGGTAACCTTCTCAGCATAAATCACCAACCAATTGAGACTCTCGGTTTCCTTACCCTGTCCTTACTCCCCCCCCCCCCAGTAACAGAAGTTTTGGTGGGACTGACGTTACAACTAGACTCTCCACCGTACGACGAATAATCACTTAACTTGGACATGATTTCGGCGCGCAAAAAAAATCTCGCGCATAAAGGTGATAGTTGGGTGTACAATCTCAACATGAATAATACAAACAATAAAGTAGCCTCGGAATGCACTGAAACTTTGATTGACGAAATGCATACACACGGTAAACGTAAAGTTCGAGTTTCAGGCGATGAATGGAGACTGGGTGTTTGGAATGCTAGACGAGTGAATGATCTTAAAGTAACAGAACTACGAGAAACTATGCATGCTAGGAAACTAGATATTTTATGTGTACCTGAGACGAAGAAAAAGGGTTGCGAAAGTAGAAGCATAGAAAATGGGGTGTTGAAAGGCGGTTTTGAAATATGGTCAGGAGTAGGTAGTGAATCAAATCGTAGTCAAGGGGTCGGTTTAATTATGAATGAAAAAGCAAGACAGCATCTCAAAGATCATGATTTTGTATCTCCCAGATCGTTGTGGACTAGAATGAAGGTAGGAATCAGAAGGTTATTTATCATAGCGTGCTACGCCCCAGTTGACAGTGAGCCGCGAGAAGTCAAAGGCGCCTTCTGGGACACTTTAAATGATACAATAAGTACTTGCGATCAAGGTGAAAGAATAATTCTGCTAGGAGATACGAACGGATGGGTCGGCGTCCAACCTCAGGATACAGATACAGAAAGGGTGCTAGGTAATTTTGGGGATCCAACAAGAAAAAATTATAACGGGGAAAAATTAATTAGCTATTATTACCAATACTTGGTTTCGACATAAAATGATCCACATGTACACCTGGTGTAAAGGAAATAACCGCAGTGTAATTGACTTCGTTATTGCGGATGAAAGACTAAGAGAACTAGTCAAAGATACATGAGTCATGAGGGGTTCCGAATGCAATACTCATCATTACCTTTTAGTCTCGAAAATAAACTTAGGGCGGGGATGGAGAAAAAAGAAAACAAAAAAAACGAAACAAACTCGAATAAAGATTGAAAATTTACACAAACCGGAAGTGCGAATAGAGTTTCAAAATAAGTTAAGCGAACGCATAGATAGGGCAATTTGGGAAGCGCTTATAAGCAATAAAGATATAGAGGGCGCGTGGACTTTGTTATGGGATATCATTGTTAAAACTGCAATTGAAGTGTGTGGTACGGCAGTGGTAGGAAGAAAGTCTGGTTATGCGTGGTGGAATGATGAAATTCAAGCAGCCCAGCAAGAAAAGCAAAAAGCGCACGTGAGAAAATTAAACATGACAGTTCTTAGCGATGAGGAGAGAAATAGACTCGAAAATGATTACAAAGACAAAAAGAGGAAAGTTAAACGACTAGTCAGGGAGAGCAAAGAAAAAATCAGAACAGAAGAAGAGAACAAAATACAAAACTACTTTGAAGGAATTATGAAACTATTATATAAACAGTTGAAAGAAAGTAAAAGTACCGAGTTTGCCAGCATGAGAAACAGCAAAGGTGAAATGCTATATGATATAGACGAGATAGTAGACGCTTTAAAAGACTCTTTTAAAGAACTATTAGGAGGTGAAGATATAGGGCAACAGAACTGCGACATAGAACATAATGCATTAGAAAATCCAATTGAAAAAGTCTGTGTCACCGAGATTAGAGATATAATTAAGAACTTGAAAAACGGTAAGGCTGCTGGTATAGACAGTATTAGCGCTGAAATGCTTAAATACGGTGGCGAGTACATACCTCACAGGTTGTGCGAATTGATAAATTTATGTGTCGAGACGGGGGAAGTCCCAGACGATTGGAGAAAAGCGATTATCGTACCAATATACAAAAGAAAGGGAGATAAAAGCAACTGCAGTAATTACAGAGGTATCAGCCTACTAAGTACCGTAAGTAAAATATACTCAAAAATACTTATTTGTAGGGTAATGGAAATCACAGAAGAAAAGATATGGGAAGTCCAAAGTAGATTTATGCCAGGAAGATCATGTACAGGTCAGATATTTAGCCTAAGACAGATCACAGAAAAAAGCTTGAGAGTAGGAAAGAAAGTTTTCTGTGCATTTATTGACCTAGAAAAAGCATTTGACAAAGTAAATAGAAATAAACTTTGGGAAGTCCTTAAAGAGTACGGAGTAAATGGATGGCTCCTACAAGCAATAAAAACAATATATACAGGTAGTAAAGCGAGTGTAAGGGTAAATGGGAAACTGAGTGACTGGTTCGATATTATGCAAGGCGTGAAACAAGGATGCGTTATGTCCACGTGGCGATTTATCATATTTATGGATAAGTGTCTCAGAACTGCCCTCTTCAATGAAGAAGGTGTAGATCTCGAAACAGTCAAGGTACGTGGGTTAGCTTTCGCAGATGACAAGATTGTTATGGCAGAATCAATCGAAGACTTGCAAAGAATGTTGAATAAACTTAATACAAGCATGAAGAACATGGACCTCAAAATAAACGTAAATAAAACAAAAATCATGGTGTTTGAGGGAAAATGTGAGAAAACAATATGCAACATTGTCCTAAATGATAAGAGATTAGAACAAGTTGACAAGTACGTATATCTAGGTAGTCTATTCACTAGCAACGGAAAAATAGATGGGGAGTTAGATAGGCGCATAAATAAGGGTAAGCAGGTTATCGGTAGAGCAGGGTCCATCCTAACAAATAAAAATATATCAAAAAAAGCTAAAATGGCCATACATAATTCTATATTCGTACCGACTGTACTATACGGTAGCGAGACATGTACCTGTCAAGAAAAGGACAGGAGTAAAATTAACGCGATCGGCATGAAACCTCTGCGCATAATATGCGGGAAAACACTGATGGACAAAGTCCTAAACGAGACAATCCTCGAAGAATGTGGTACAGGAGAGACACTAGTTGACATATGGGAAAGAAATCATTTAAAATGGTTCGGACATCTTGAAAGAATGAAAGATGAACGACTGACCAAACAAGTGTATAAAGGTAAAGTAAATGGCAGAATGCTCAGAGGTAGACCGCCGAAAGAATGGTTAGAATCTGTAAATGAGACATTAATCCGAAGAGACATAAGAAGCCATAGAAACACAAGAGCTTGCATGAAAAAATGCATGGACGTGAAGGAAGCTAGAGTAGTATGTCAGGACAGAAAAGTGTGGCGACAAATAGTTTTTAAACAGAGTGGCAATAGAATGAATGACGCCTGAAACAGAGACCTTGGATACTAATGGGCCCAAGTGGGGAACCATACATAACAATTTTGTGAGGCTCTTCACTTGGGGTGATCGCTAGAGGGATTGATCAGCAACCTGGGTCGGAGCAGTGTTGCGGAATAAACGTGTCATTTAAATAAATGACACGAGAATTCCAGATCAATCTAAAATATCTATACCTAACACTTATATACCTATCTACCTCATACCTATATACCTACCTACTTTATACCTATATACCCATATACACACTACTATCTTCCAACCGAGCAAGTCACGCCTACCCCGAAAGGGAAATGGCTTAATGGTATAGTTGAATTTTCAACAAAAAAATTAATTTTTAAGAATGTAGTTCAAATTTCAATCAAGAAGTAGAATTTTCAATCTAAAAAGATAAATTTTCAACGAAAAATGTAATAGTTAATCTTTCAACAAAAAAGATTTTAATGAAAAATAAAAAACAGTTGGATTTAACAAAAAGAAAAACGAATTTTTAACAAAATACGTGAATTCTCAACTAAAAGTGATTATATTTTATCCAAACAGTTGCAATTTTAGCAAAAAAATTTATATTCTCCCAATCAGTTGAATTTTCGACAAAATAGTTCGATTTTCAGTTGAAAAAATAATTTTTTCATCCAAAAAAACGAATTTTTAACGAAAATTGAGAATCCTTGAACAAAAAATTAATTTCTAAGAATGTAGTTCAAATTTCAATCAAGGAGTAGAATTTTCAATCTAAAAAAAAAATAAATTTTCAACTAAAAATGTAGTAGTTAATCTTTTAACAAAAAAGATTTTAATGAAAAATAAAAAACAGTTGAATTTAACCAACAAAAACAAATTTTTAACCAAATACGTGAATTCTCAACTAAAACAGATTATATTTTAATCAAACAGTTCCACTTTTACAAAAAAAAATTATTTTCTACCAATCAGTTGAATTTTCAACAAAATAGTGAAATTTTCAGTTAAAAACATCAATTTTTAACCAAAATTTTTCAACTAAAATTATGAATCTTCAGCCAGAAAAATTAATTTTTAAGATCGTAGTTCAACTTTCAACCAAGGAGTAGAATTTTCAACCTAAAAAGATGAATTTTCAACGAAAAATGTAATAGTTAATCTTTCAACAAAAAAGATTTTAATTAAAAATAAAAAAACAGTTGGATTTAACAAAAAAAAAAAAAAAAATTTCAAAAAAATAAGTGAATTCTCAACTAAAACAGATTATATTTTACGCAAACAGTTGCACTTCTACCAAAAAAATTTATTTTCTATCAATCAGTTGAATTTTCGACAAAATAGTTCAATTTTCAGTTGAAAAAATAATTTTTTCACCCAAAAAAAACGAATTTTTAACGAAAATTAAGAATCCTTAAACAAAAAAATAATTTCTAAGAATGTAGTTCAAATTTCAATCAAGGAGTAGAATTTTCAATCTAAAAAGATAATTTTTCAACGACAAATTTTCATATTTCAACAAGAATGATTTTTATTAAAAATAAAAAAATCATTGGATTTAACCAAGAAAAACGAATTTTTAACAAAATACTTGAATCCTCAGCTAAAACAGATTATTTTTCAACCAAACAGTGTCGTTTTTACCAAAAAAATAACTTTTTACCAGTCAGTTGCATTTTCAACAAAATAATTCGATTTTTAACCAAAAAAGATGAATTTTTAACAAAAAATTCAATAGTAGACTTTTCAACCGAAAGGAATGAACTTGAACCAAAAATAGTTAGATTTGCCTAATGGGTTCTATTAATTCAGTTAATAAATATTTAAGTTTATTTTTTGTTTTTTCTAAAATAATAGGTTAGAAAACTGAAAAAATCAATTCTAAACAATAATGAGAATCCTTCAAATCTACGTATTGAAATCAATTTCAGAATACAAAACTCAGAAAAAAAAATTTTTTAATTACAGAAACATAACTTTAATATATTTTTTTTTCATTTAACCAAAAATAAGTTAAAAATTAAGAAAGTCGAATTAAATTACAGAAAAATTTCCATTAAAAAAAAATTTTCTTTGCATCAAAAGAAACTTCTTTAAATCAAAGAAATTTTTCTTTGACCGAGATCCAATTAATATTTTTCTTTGATTTAAAAAAAATTTTTTTCCGAGTGTAAGCGAAAAATTAAACTTATTACTAGTGATGCATTCGAGACGATTTCGAGAAAATTCGAGATTTTCTTGAAACATGTTCAGGTGAACTCAAAACTTCATGGAAATCAAGAATCTTAAATAAAGAAATTTCGCGATTCTCGACTCGAGATCTCGTTTGGTTAAAAATCCTAATATTGAATTAAAAATTTAATTATTTTATTGCAAATGTAACTATAATTTTTTTTGAAAGTCCTCTTTTTTGCAAATTCAACTACTTGATTGAAAGTTGAACTACTTTGTTAAAAATTCATTTTTTTGGCTAAAGATTCATAATTTTATTTGAAAATCGAACATTATGATTAAAAGTTTAACTATTTTGTTGAAAATTAGTTTTTTTTCGGTTGACGATTAATTCTTTTAACTGAAAATTTAACTATTTCACATTTGGTTCAAAATTGATTCTTTTAATTAAAACTTGACCTTTTCTAATTCAAAACGCAACTATTTGACTGAAAATTCATCCTTGTTATTTCAAAGTGTAACTGCTTTGTTCAAAATTAATTTGTTTCGGTTGAGGATTCATTTTTTTGCAGATTCAGTATTTTAGTTGAAAATTAAAATTCATATTTTCGGGTTGAAAATTAAAATAGTTCGTAGAAAATTCGTCTTTTTGGATTAAAAATTCAAGAATTGGGTATAAAATTTAACTGTTTGGTTGGAAATTCATATTTTTTGTTAAAAATTCGACTACTTGGTAACAAATTAAACTATTTTTATGAAAATGTAACTGTTTGGTAGATAATTAAGTTTTTTGTTGAAAAATTATATTTTCGGGTTGAAAATTAAATTTGGTTTGGTTGAGGATTCAGTTTGTTTTGTTTGAAGGTTAATCATTTTAGTTGAAAATTCATATTTTTGGGGTTGAAAATTGAATTCTTAGGTAGAAAATTCATGTGCATATTTTGTTGAAAATTTGTCTTTTTGGTTAGAAAAATAATCTTGCTGGTTCCAGATTATTTATTTTGGTTGAGGATTCAACTATTTGGTAAAAAATTTTTCCTCTTTGTTTTCAATTCAACTGGTTAAAAACAAATTTTTTTTTATGAAAATTAATTTTTTTAACTGAAAATTTGACGGTTCCATTTTTGGTTGAAAAATATCCACATTAGTTGAAAATTCAACTATTTGGTTTAAAATTCGTTTTTATTGATTGAAAATGAACATTTTTGTTAAAGATTCTTAATTTGAAAATTGAACCTTTAATTAAAAATTAAACTGTTTTATTGAAAATTAGTTTTTTTTTTTGGTTGAGAATTAATTTTTTTAACTGAAAATTTAACTATTTCGCATTTGGTTCAAAATTGATCCTTTTGATTGAAAATTGATCTTTTCTAGTTGAAAATTCAACTATTTGGCTGAAAATGAAACCTGTTTGGTTACAAATGCAACTATTTGGTTGAAAATTAATTTGGTTTGGTTGAGGATTTTCTTCAAAATTCATTATTTTAGTTGAAAATTCATATTTTCGGGTTGAAAATTGAACTGTGTTGTAAAAAATTCTGATTTTTTATTTAAAATTTAGCAATTGTATAAAATTCAACAATTTGTTTGAAAATTGACCCTTTCATTGAAAATTGATCTTTTCTAGTTGAAAATTCAACTTTTTGGCTGAAAATTCAACCTTCTTGGCTAAAAATGCTATTTGGCTGAAAATGCTACTATTTGGTTGGAAATTAATTTTTTTTTATGATTTTTTTTTTTTTTGAAGATTAGTTTATTAAAAATGTAACTATTTGATTGAAAATTAATTTGTTTTGGTTGAGGATTTTTCTTCAAAATTCATTATTTCAGTTGAAAATTCATATTTTCGGGTTGGAAATTCAATAGTCTTGTACATAGATCGTCTTTTTGGCTTCAAATTTCCAAAATTCTGTTGAAAATTCATGTTTTTTGATAGAACATTAATTTTCTTGGCAGAAGTTAACATTTTTATTAAAAAATGATCTATTTGGTTAAAAATCTATCTTTTTTGGTTAAAAGTCCAACTATTTGGTTGAAACTTTAACTACTTTCTTAAAAATTCATTTTTTTAAATTCACCTTCTTAGTTGAAAACTTAAATTTTTGGTTGAAAATTCCTGTTTTTTTTGTCCTAAAAATTAATTTTTTTATCTGAAAATTTAGCGATTCCATTTTTGGTTGGAAACTTATCCTTCATATGTAAGTTGAAAAATTAACTGTTTGGTAGAAAATTCGTCTTTTTGGTCGAGGATTAAACTATTTGGTCAAAAGTTCTTCTTCTTTGTTTTCAATTCAACTGGTTTAAAATTCATTTTTTAAATTGCAAATTAATTTTCTAAACTGAAAATTTGACGATTCCATTTTTGGTTAAAAAAATATATATTTTAGTTCAAGATTCAACTAGTTGGTATTAAATTCATCTTTATTGATTGAAAATTCATCATTTTTGTTGAAGATTCATAATTTAATTTGAAAATTGAACCATTTGATTAAAAATTTCGCTATTTTGTTGAAAATTAGTTTTTTTTTTTTTTTTTTTGAGGATTACTTGTTCTAACGGAAAATTTAACTATTCCACAATTGATTCAAAATCAAAAATCAAAATCAAAAATGATCGTTTTGATTGAAAATTGTTCTTTCCTAGTTGAAAATTCAACCATTCAATTAAAAATTAAACTTTTTTGTTTTTTTTTTTTGCTTGAGAATTTTTTGTTTGTTTGTCTGTTGAGCATGAATTCGTTTAACTGAAAATTTAACTATTTCGCATATGGTTCAAAATTGATCTTTTTGATTGAAAATTGTTTTTTTTTTAAATTCAGCTATTTGGCTGAAAATTAATTTGTTTCGGTTGAGGATTTTTCTTCAAAATTCATTATTTTAGTTGAAAATTCAACTGTTTTGTAAAAAATTAGTATTTTTTATTTAAAATTTAGCAATTGTATAAAATTTAACTATTTGGTTGAAAATTGGCCCTTTAATTGAAAATTGATCTTTTCTAGTTGAAAATTCAACTATTTAGCTGAAAATTCAACCTTTTTGGCTAAAAATGCTATTTGGCTGAAAAAGTTATTGTTTGGTTGGAAATTAATTTTGTTTTTTGATTATTATTATTATTTTTTTTTTGATTTTGAAGATTAGTTTATTAAAAATGCAACTATTTGGTTGAAAATTAATTTGTTTTGGTTGAGGATTTTTCTTCCAAATTCATTATTTTAGTTGAAAATGGAAATTTTCGGGTTGAAAATTCAACTGTTTTGTAAAAAATTCGTATTTTTTATTTAAAATTTAGCAATTGTATAAAATTTAACAATTTGTTTGAAAATTGGCCCTTTAATTGAAAATTGATCTTTTCTAGTTGAAAGCTCAACTATTTGGCTGAAAATTCAACCTTTTTGGCTAAAAATGCTATTTGGCGGAAAATGCTGTTTGGTTGGAAATTAATTTTTTTTTTTTTTGATGATTTTTTTTTTAAGATTAGTTTATTGAAAATGCAACTGTTTGGTTGAAAACTAATTAGTTTTGGTTAAGAATTAATTGTTTTGCAGATTCATTATTATAGTTGAAAATTCATATTTTCGGGTTGAAAATTGAACTTGTTTGTAGAAAATTCGTTTTTTTGGATTGAAAATTCAACAATTTGGTCAAAAATTTAACTATCTGGTTGCAAATTCATATTTTTAGTTAAAAATGAGACTACCTGCTTAAAAATTGAACTATTTTTATAAAAATTCAACTATTTGGTAGATAATTAACTTTTTTGTTGAAACATTTTGGTTTTTCTGTTTTCTTACAAAATTGTGTTAAACAATTCTGTTAAAAAAATATGCATTTTGTTGAAAATTCGTCCTTTTTGGTAGAAAATTATTCTTGTTTCTTCAAAATTCATAATTTTGATTGAGGATTCAACTATTTGGTTAAAAATAAGTTTTTTTTATTTATTACAAAGGGTGAAAATTTATCTTTTGGTAAAAAGCTTATCTTTTCCTGTAGAAAAGTCATCTTTCTTGGTTGAAAATGAACTTTTTTAATTTAAAATTTAATTTTTCGAATTGAAAATGCAACTGTGTTCGAAAAAAAATCCTATTTTTGGCTTGATAATTTAACTATTTATTTAAAAGTTCAATCGTTTGATTAAAAATTAATTTTGTTGTTAAAAATTCGCTGTTTGGTCTGAAAATTGATCTCTTTTAGTAGAAAATCTTTTTTGGTTAAAAAATCAACTACTATGTTGAAAATGCAAAATACTTTGAAATTTAAAGTGTTACATATTTAATTAAATAAGGTATTCACATTAAATTAATTTTAGAGAATTTATTTCCCTATTATTTCCCTATTTTCCTGAAAACCGTCTCTATTTGCCCTGTTTTGAATGAATTGTCGCAGAAATTGCAGAAATTTCCCGAACTGGTCCGGACCGGGAATGAAACATACGCACCGATCGGGGCCCGATCTGGACAGGTCGGGGCCTGATCGGGGCCACAGCAAAATTTCTGCACAGGTTATTACAGTTAATGATATAAGCTAATATCAGTGTTCTAATCTGTCATTCTTAAAAAATATAAAAGAAAAATGAAATAGCTGGTTACTTAATAATCTGTAATGACTTTAATCATTTGAGTAACTGCCTGTAATTAAAGGCAATATTTCCTTAATAAATTAATCTTTTCGACTCTATCTAAAATCAATACAGCACTGAGAATATCATGATTGAAAAAGCTTCAATACATCCATAATTGATAACAATTGTAAAGAATATATATCAATTCCCGATTTTATCGATTCTTTTTCAATTACCCACAGGTTGTTAAACCTACAAGTTAAGTCAACAGGTTTATTGTATCATGAATCAGAAACCTGTACCGAGTCGAATAGCTTTATTTCCCCCTTTCAAAAAATCCTCCATGGATCAAATAAATTGTAAACTTTATATTCGCTTATAAATCTTTACATGTCAGGTACTTCAGTTTCCTCTTAATGAGCACTTTCGAAATGTAATTTCATGATTTTGACATTTTACACTAAATTACCTCAGAATCTGATATTTTCCATTAAATATAAACAAAATGATCTATATAGATATGAACAATAAATATTTAGTGATTTGAATTCAAAATCTTTATAAAAATCGTCAGGTTTTCAAGATGATGAAACTGAAATTTCCCGAAAAAAAATAAAACTTAGTACCAAAAATGTTTATTCCTGAAATTTACAAACCCGAAATTATTAAATTCTCGAAAATAGGAAAATTACTGAATTTTCAAATTTCTGATTATAGTAACTTGCCGAGTTTTTAATGAAAATACCGAATTTTCAAATTCACGCAAAAAATTCAATATTTTTCTGCTAGAATAATTGTTTATGATAAGGTATTGATTCTCAAGTATACTATGAAATCTTATTGTTATTATTTATTAATTTTTTAAGATTTGATTATATTATAGAAAAAAATGTATACAAATTTATATCATATTATTTTTTACTGTAAAATTTTATATTTTTTATGGAAATTGAAAATTTGATTCGGGAATTTACATATTTAGGGACGAATCAGAAATTATTCGAAAAAAATAAAAATACCTACCAGGAATATTTTTGCCCGAAAGTTTGAATCCCGAAATTATCAAATCCCCAAAAATAGAAAAATTACTGAATTTTCAAACTCCCGGAATAGTTCATTGCCGAATTTTCAAAAACCTGAAAAAAAATGCAATAGTTTTTTTCTATTAGTGTAATTGTTTATTTATTATGAAGTTTTTATTCTTAAGTATATTATGAAATCTTATTTTTATATTTTTTTAGGAATTTAATAATTTGGCAATTTTCTGTTTTCGGGAATTCCAATATTCGGAAATTTACTAGTTTCGGGAATTTACATATTTAGGCATTTAAATTCAAAACCTTCATAAAAACTGTAAAATTTGTCAAGATGACGTATTTTTTCCGAAGTTTCAAAACCCCGAAACAAAAATTTCCCGAAAAAAAATAAAACGAGATACAAAAAATGTTTATTCCCGAAATTTTTAACCCCGAAAATAGTGAATGACTGAATTTTCAAATTTCGGATTATAGTAACCTGCCGAGATTTCAAAATCCCGAAAATAGTAAATTGTCAAATTTTGAAATTCCCGCAAAAAAATTCCATATCTTTTCTATTAGAATAATTGTTTATTAATTATTATGTATTTATTTAATATTTAATTATATATTATTTATTTATGTATTTTTCCCAAGTATATTATTATGAAATCTTATTTTCATATTTTTGCAGGAATTTTGAAATTCGGCAATTTTATGTTTTCGGGAATTTGAAAATTCGGAAATTTACTTGTTTCGGAAATTCATATATTTAGCAATACATATTTAGGGATTGAAATTCAAAACCTTCATAAAAACTATAAAATTTTTCAAGATTACGTAATACTTCCGAATTTTCAAAATTCTGAAACAAAAATTTCCCCCCAAAAAAATAAAACGGGGTACAAAAAATGTTTATTCCCGAAATTTCAACCATGAAATTATCAAATTCTCGAAAGTAGTAAATGACTGATTGTTCAAATTCCGAATTATAGTAACTTGCCGAGATATCAAAATCCCGAAAATAGTAAATTGTAACATTTTGAAATTCCCGCAAAAACATTCAATATTTTTTTTCTATTAGAATAATTGTTTATTAATTATTATGTATTTATTCCTAAGTATATTATTATGAAATCTTATTTTCATATTTTGTCAGGAATTTTAAAATTCGGCAATCTTATGTTTTCGGGAATTTGAAAATTTGGAAATTTACTTGTTTCGGAAATTTATATATTTAGCAATACATATTTAGGGATTTAAATACAAAACCTTCATGAAACTTAAAGTTTTTCAAGATGACGTTATTTTGCTGAAATTACAAATTCTCGAAAATAGTAAATTGTCGAATTTGAAATTCCTGCAAAAAAATTCAATATTTTTTTTCTATTAGAGTAATTGTTTATTTATTATGAAGTTTCTATTCTTAAGTATATTACGAAATCTTATTTTTGTATTTTATCAGGAATTTAATAATTTGGAAATTTTCTGTTTCGGGGAATTTGAATATTCTGAAATTTACTAGTTTCGAGAATTTACATATTTAGGGATATAAATTCAAAACCTTCATAAAAACTATAAAATTTTTCAAGATTACGTAATTTTTCCGAATTTTCAAAATTCTGAAACAAAAATTTCCCCCAACAAAAATAAAACGAGATACAAAAAATGTTTATTCCCGAAATTTCAACCCTGAAATTATCAAATTCCCGAAAGTAGTAAATGACTGATTTTTCAAATTCCAAATTATAGTAACTTGCCGAGATTTCAAAATCTCGAAAATAGTACATTGTCGCATTTTGAAATTCCTACAAAAAAATTCAATATTTTTTTCCGTTAGAATAAATTTTTTATTTATTATGATGTACTTATTCTCAAGTAAATTATGAAATCTAATTTTTATATTTTCTTAAGAGTTTGAAAATTTGGTAATTTACTGTTTTGGGGAATTTGATATCGGTAATTATTTTTTTGGTATTTTTCCACATTCGGGACTCAAAAAATTTGGCAAAATCATGTCATCCCAGTTTTTCTACAGACCCTGACCTTTACATTTCATAACTCGTATAACTTAGGTCCACAATTTTTTTATGTAAATTACAGCTTAAAATTTGCATTTAGATATTAGCGTTTTCAGCTCTAAATGAATTTGATTCCATAAAAAAATGATTGGGTTCGTTACATTTTTTGTAAAATTTTTTTATTGTTCATAGATGAAGGATCTGAAATTTGAAAGAGCCACCAAATTATTTCTTAAATTAAAATTATTTTAATCGTGTGCATCAGTATTTTAGGACAGTTTAATAAGCAAACAGAAAAAAGTCTTGGTTTTGTTGGACCTTAATTTAAGCCCGTTTTTAGTCTTAAATCTAGATTTAAGCTCATTTTTTGTCTTAAAACGCGGTCGAGATTCTTAATTCGACATTTTTTTCTGCATATTAATAAAAGTATAGAATAGTTGTTGGAATGTGTTTGGCTTTAGGAATACAAAATAACTGAATTCAATTAGTTAATAATTGATTTAATAGATTTAAAAAATAAATTTTATTACGTTTTAATTAATAAAATTTTTTATAATAATTTCCGACTCTGTGGTATTACCCAAAGATAAAAAATTTATTATTACCCCAAAAAAATCGAATTCGTAAACTGCATCTAAAAAGAAGACCGTAAGCCTATTTTATAACTTAAAAAAAAAACAAGATTCTTAATTTAAAACTTTTTGCTGTGAATTAATAAAATCCCCCCAAAAAAACACTACGTGTGAAAAAAACTCCGCCAAGTACCTGCATGAATTTTAATATTTGATTTATTGATATTAAAGGTATTCAGAGTTGTGAAATGAAAAAAGCCAAGTACGAATAGTAGAAAATTTATTAGTAAAAGTGTCTTTTAATAAAAGGAATCATTAAAATAAATTAGTTTAATAAATATTTTTTCTTTTTGATAAGAAAAATACATTTATATTTTAGAGCAATAAAAAAGGAGAAAGATATTTGATGGGTCTGTAATAAAATAATTTATTAGTATTGTTATGTTTCCACACTTATATTCATTATTTTAAGACATCAATAGGCCCGACACATTTTTGAATATTTTTTGCATTCCTCTAAAATAGAAATTTATTTTTCTTATAAAAAAAATTAATAAATTAATTCATTGAACTCATTCCTTTTATTAAAAATCACTTCTGTGTATAAATTTGCTACTATTCGTACTTGACTTTATTTTTTGAGTTTACAAGTTTGATTACCTTTAACATAAAAATAAATGTAATGACACGGTTGTGTAATTGGTTAATGCCCTAATCCAATAGTGGCATTCCCGGTTCAAATCCGGACAGAGGCAGATTTTTCTTGTTCTTAAAAAATTATTTGTCCGAAGTAATCATTTCAACATCGAAATTTGTATTGATCAAAAATGTAAAAACTCAGATATTAACATTTTCAAATGGTAAGAACATCATCCAAAAATTATTTAGGTTATAAAAAAATCAAATATTAAAATTCATGCAGTAATATCTTTTTCTGACATTTCAATAAAATTGTAATATAAAAAAAATACATATAAAAATATAAATAAAAAAATAAATATATCATATAAATTACTGTCACATTCCTAATATTAAAAAAGTTTTCCTCATATCAAAAAGACAAACAATATATTTTTTCAATTTATATATCGGTATTTCTAGATGGTAAGAGGTCATAAAAGGTTCAACAATAGGTCAATCGATGTGTCTCGAAGATGCGAACAAATAGAAGAGACGTCTTATTGTTGTATTTTGAATCTCAAAAAAGTTTTTCTCATAAAAGCAAAATAAACATTTTTTTTGAAACTTTAGAAATTGGTACAACTGGTGAATCATAAAAGGTTCAACATTAGGTAGACGATGTGACGGGAAATGTGCAGACAGGAAGTAGGGAAAGTGATGAGAAGTGAGGGGAAGTGAGGGAAAAAACTGCAGGGAGAGTAGGGAAAATTACGGGAGGGAAGGTAGGAGAAGTGAAGAAAAATAAGGGGAGGAAGTAGGGAAAATTATAGGAGGTAATTTAGGGTAAGTGGTGGGAAATCAGGGGAGGGGAAGTAGAAAAGTGAGGTTAAATGAGGAGAGGGAAAGTGGGGAAAATGATCA
>CAKNYM010046708.1:59154-97985 GCA_932195095.1 Andricus curvator
TTCATCCTTTTTGGTTAAAAATGCAACTGCTGGGCTGAAAATTAATCTGGTTGAGGATTCAACTACTTTGTTGAAAATTTGTCTTTTTTGTTTGAAAATTAAAACTTTTGTTCAAAATTAATTTTTTTCTTTGGTTGAGAATTATATTTCTTCACTGAAAATGTAACTATTCCATTTTTGGTTGAAAACTGATATTTTAATTGAAAATTGATCTCTTCGGGTTAAAAATTTATCTATTTTGTTAAAAATTCGTTTTTTTTTGGTTGAGAATTAATTTCTTTAACTGAAAATTTAATTATTTTATTTTTGGTTGAAAATTGATATTTCAAATTGAAAATTGATCTTTTCTAGTAAAAAATTAATGTATTTTTTTGAAAATTCGTCTTTTTTGATAGAAAATTCATCTTTTTGGTACAAAATTCATCCTTTTTGGTTAAAAATGAAACTGCTTGACTGAAAATTAATCTGGTTGAGGATTCAACTATTTTGTTGAAAATTTGTCTTTTTTGGTTGAAAATTAAAATTTTTGTTCAAAATTAATTTTTTTTTGGTTGAGAATTGTATTTCTTCACTGGAAATGTAACTATTCCATTTTTGGTTGGAAACTGATATTTTTGATTGAAAATTGATCTCTTCGGGTTAAAAATTCGTTTCTTTTTTTGGTTGAGAATTAATTCCCTCCACTGACAATTTAATTATTTCATTTTTGGTTAAAAATTTAATTATTTCATTTTTAGTTGAAAATTGATATTTCAAATTGAAAATTGATCTTTTCTAGTAAAAAATTAATCTATTTTTTTTGAAAATTCGTCTTTTTTGAGAGAAAATTCATCTTTTTAGTAGAAAATTCATCCTTTTTGGTTAAAAATGCAACTGCTTGGCTGAAAATTAATCTGGTTGATGACTCAACTATTTTCTTGAAAATTTGTCTTTTTTGGTTGAAAATTAACATTTTTGTTCAAAATTAATTTTTTGTTTGGTTGGGAATTATATTTCTTCACTGAAAATGTAACTATTCCATTATTGGTTGAAATCTCATATTTTTAATTGAAAATTGATCTCTTCGGGTTAAAAATTTATCTATTTGGTTAAAAATTCGTTTTTTTTTTGTTGAGAATTAATATCCTTCCCTGAAAATGTATTTATTTTATTTTTGGTTGAAAATTGATATTTCAAATTGAAAATTGATCTTTTCTAGTAAAAAATTAATCTATTTTTTTGAAAATTCGTCTTTTTTGATAGAAAATTCATCTTTTTGGTAGAAAATTCATCAATTTTGTTGAAAATTTGTCTTTTTTGGTTGAAAATTAAAATTTTTGTTCAAAATTAATTTTTTTTTTGGTTGAGAATTATAATTATTTCTTTACTGAAAATGTAACTATTCCATTTTTGGTTGAAAACTGATATTTTCAATTGAAAATTGATCTCTTCGGGTTAAAAATGTATCTATTCTGTTGAAATTTCTTTTTTTTTTTTTTTGTTAGAAAATTAATCTTTTTGGTATAAAATTCATCCTTTTTGGTTAAAAATGCAACTGCTTGGTTGAAATTTAATCTGTTTTGGTTGAGGATTCAACTATTTTGTTGAAAATTCGCCTTTTTTGCTGAAAATTTAACTATTTTGTTAAAAATTCGTCTTTTTTGGTTAATTAAACTGTTTCTGAACGAGGGATTTACAACTCGACCGATGTAGTCTTAAAAAAATTTTGTTTCTCAACTAAAAATATTTGTTCGTTGAAAATTCAAATTACATCAATTTATTACATACAAATTTCATCTTTTTTGATCAAGTATGCAACTGTTTAAAAATGAATATGTTTTAGCTGAGAATTCAACTATTCATTTAAAAATTCCTCTTTTTTGGATGAATAAAAAATAATAATAAAAATCTTTTTAGTTGAAATATCAATTATGACATTTCTTATTAAGAATTCTTCTTCTGGTTGTAAATTTATATTACTACATGGTTTAAAGTTGAACTACTGTGAAAAAAATTAATTTTCTTGTTGGTTGAAAATTCATCCCTTCTGTTGCCAATGCAAACATTTCGTTGGAAATTCATCTTGTTGGGTAGAGAATTAATTTTTTTAATAGAAAATGTATTTACTTAGTTAAAATTTATATTTTTGGGTTAAAAATGTAACTATTTCGTAGAAAATTCGTCTCTCTTCGAAAAAACTTAATCTTTTTTGGTTAAAAATGCAACTGGTTGAAAATCGATTTTTCGCGGTTGAGGATTCAAATATTTTGTTGAAAATTCGTCTTTTTTAGATGATTTCAACTATTTTTTAAAAATTTTAATTAAAAACCCTTTTTGTTGAAATATCAATTATATGATATATTTTTTGTTGAGATTTTCCTTTTTTTTGGTTGAAAATTCAACTATTTGGTTGAAATTACGATTTAACAAATCCAAAATCCTGAAAACTCTTTTTGATTTTTCAGGAATCTTAGGAAAATAAGATTTACTTAGCTTTCAAAAGAAAACAAATTACCCTAAAAAAATACATAGTTATTAAAATGATGATGCTAGTTAAGAGAAAATGGAATAACTTTAAAAACATTGATTCAATCACATATGATTAATTATTATTTAATTAATAATTAATTACCAACTAGAGACGTGTCACCTATACCCCCATAGTTCAATCTATATACCTCTAAAATAGAAAACGAAAGACCTTTATGTAATTTCAAAGTGGATAGATAGTTTAGACTAGCGGTTGTTAATGACAGTCGACGAAGAAGTAATTGATCAGTAGTAATTGGTTTCGCTGTCACTCGAGTGAATTTATTTTCTGCTCTTCTTATATAATTGAATGTCACGTTTTAAATGAGGTCCCGTATATAAACTACCATTAATTTTTAAGACTTCCACATTATAAATTAAATAAGAAATTCCCGATGTAATTGGAAACTATTATCCAAGCTTGGCAACCCATTATCTAATGGAAATTTCTATTTGAAAAAAATAAAATAAAAAAATAAAAATTAACATTTTGAAGGTAAACAGGGACAAAATTCCGAAGCAGGGTTTCTACCCTCTCAATTTCTCCATTTTCTTCAAGAATGACTCTGAGTACACACAAAGCTGTCTGTGTGCAAAGTCTTGGCCGCTCGGAATGACTTGGCGGCTCGAAATGACTTGGAGCTTCAAGTGACATTTTTGTGTATTTTACGCCAAGTCATCTGCAAATAACAATACGCGAACCCCATAAACGGGGACCCTCGAAGTGGAAGATTTAAGCAAATAGCCCCTGAATAACCATTAAATTTCTAATGGAAGCGTCTCCTTTAGAGCAAATGAGATTATTTAACATTTTCAACAAAGTCCCATAACTTTAAGAGCTAGTCAATATTTTATATGTTTAATAGCGAATACTTAAAATTTTCATCAGAAAAAAATAACAGGGGGACGATTATGTAAATTTTTTACTTTTATTTCTACTTCCACTTTTTGGAAATTGACGGTGGTTTTTTTTTAACTAGCATCATCAATAAAAATTTTGTGAGGCTCTTCACCTGGGGTGATCGCTAGAGAGATTGCTCAGCAACCTGGGATCTACCTTATACCTATATACACACATACACACTACTATTTTCCAACCGAGCAAGTCACGCCTACCCCGAAAGGGAAATGGCTTAATGGTATGATAATAATAATAATAATAATGATAATTTTTTCGATATTTTTCCCCATTTAGGAATTTCAAAATTTAGCATATTTATGTCATCTCCCATATAAAATAAAAATGTTATTCTTACAGAAGAAAAAAACAACTGAATATTTTTTTATTTCAGTGATTTTGAAAATTCGGCAATTAATTATTTTTTGGAATTTGAAATTTCGACAATTTACTATTTCCTGGAATTTGAAAGTCCGGCAATTTTCTATTATCAGGAATTTGAAAATTCGACAATATACTATTTTTTGGAATTTTTAAAAAATGATGGGAATAAGCATTTTCGGTAGATTAAAATTTGAGCAGAGTAAAAATGCTCAAATTATGCAATCAAATCGTTTGAGCTGAGGGAAAGAGATTTTTGGGTTGGCATCCGAAAAAAGTGAGAAAAAAAATGTTAAATCTGTCAATATCTTCTGTCTTCTTCTTTTATTTAAAAATTCAAACAAATTTTCATATTTATTTGGAAAATTTGAGGAATTTTCATTTTTCGGACAATTTCTGTTTTGGTAATTATTTTTTCCATATTTTTTCCCATTTAGTTCCAACCGAGCAAGTCACGCCTACCCCGAAAGGGAAATGGCTTAATGGTATAATAATAATAGCAATTTGAAAATTCAGCATAATTATGCCATCTTCCATATAAAATAAAAAATTATTCTAACAGAAAAAAACTACTGAATATTTTTTTATTTGAGGGATTTTGAAAATTCGGTGATTTATTATTTTTTGGAATTTGAAATTTCGGCAATTTTCATTTTCCGGGAAATTCCTGTTTTGGTAATTTTGTTCGGTTCAATTTTGTACTCACGAAATTTTAAAACCCGAAATAAAAAATTCCCGAAAATACTAAATTGACGAATTTTCAAATTTCCGAAAAAATAAAAGATTCTACCACACTTGAGAATAAATTCCAGACATAAAATAAAAGATAATTCTTAGCAGAAAAAAAGCTATTAACTTTTCTGCGGGATTTGAAAGTTCGTCAATTTATTATATTCCGACATTTTTTCAAAATTTCGAGAATAAACATTTTCGGTAAATTAATTTTCTTTCCGGAATTTTCATTTTGCGTAAAATGTGTTTCACAGTCATTATTTTTTCGGTATTTGTCCACAATAGGGATTTTGAAAATTGGAAAAATTAGGTGATCCCATTAAAAAATTATTGGAAAAATTTTTAAAGTCTTTTAATGTTAAAAAAAATGATCGTGAATTTTGTTCTGGTGCATAATAAGACTGACAAAAATTTAAGATTTACTAATTTAATATTTTATTATTCAAGCAAAGCCAAAAATATTCCGCAGAATTAAAATTTGTATTTGACACGAGGAAAAGCAACTTTATTGTCAAATATCAACCGAAAGTTGTTTTTTGCAACAAAGGAAAAATTATCATCTTTCAATACTTTCATTGCATTATTTAAATTGAAATAAATATTTTTAAAAACCAAAATTCACTCAAAATGATAAATTTTGAACGAAAAATGGAAGAATTATATTTCCAGATAAAATAATTAATTTTCAACTAAGAAAAAGGGAATTTTCAATAATAGTTATACTTTCAACCAAAGTGATGAATTTTCGATAAAAAAAATTAATTCTCAACAAAAAATGTAATAGTTGATATTTCTACCAAAAAATATTTTAATTTTCAATTAAAAACAGTTGAATTAAACCGAAAAAATTCAAATTTTCAACAAATTATTTGAATTCTTAACCAAAACAGACTAATTTTCAAACCAAAAAGAGGAATTTTTTAAAAATAGCTGCATTTACAACCCAAAAATATGAATTTACTAACAAAATAATTGAATTTTCAACTAAAAAAGATCAATCTTCTTACAAAAATGGAATACATTTTCAGTTTTGAAAAAACTAATTTTCTACAACATAGTTAAATTTTCAAGGCAAGAAATTAATTTTAACTAAAATAATGAGTCTTCAACCGAAAAAATAAAATTAATTTTGAACCCAATAGTTGAGTTTTTAAACCAAAAGATGTTTTTCCACCAAAAAAAAAGACAAATTTCCGACGAAGTAGATGTATTTTCTACAAAACAGTTAAATTTTCAACTAAACAGATGAATTTTTAACCAAGAAGATGAAATATCTACCAAAAAAGATAAATTTTCAACAAAAAATGGAATAGTTAAATTTTTATTAAAAAAAAAATTAATTTTCAATTAAAAAAACTAATTTTCAATAAAAAAATTAATTTTCAACCAAAGAATGAATTTTCTATAAAAAAAAGACGAATTTTTAACAAAATAGATGAATTTTCCACAATATAGTTAAATTTTCAACCAAACAGTTTAAATTTCCATCAAAAAAGATAAATTGTCGATAAAAAATTAAACAGTTCAATTTTCAGTTTGAAAAATTAACAAAATATATAAATTTTCAACCAAATTTTGAATGTTTAAAGAAATTTTCAAATCATAGTTAAATTCTCAACCAAAGAAATGCTTTTTCAACCAAAAAGGTGAATAATTAATCACCCAGACGATTAATATTATTTCGAAATTTTTATTTTGTATTCAGAATTATTCAACCAAATCAAAAAAATTTCAACCAACAAGAAAATTAATTTTTTTTTGAAGTAGTTCAACTTTAAACCATGTAGTAATATAAATTTACAATTAGAAGAAGAAGAATTCTTAATAAAAAATGTAATAGTTGATATTTCAACTAAAAATATTTTTTATTTTAAATCAAAAAGAGTTGAATTCATCCAAAAAGGACGAATTTTGAAATAAATAGTTGAATTCTCAGCCAAAACAGATTCATTTTCAATCAAACAGTTGCATACTTGACCAAAAAATATGAAATTTGTATGTAATAAATTGATGTAAATTGAAGTTTTAACCAAACAATATTTTCAGTTGAGAAAAAAAATTTTTAACCAGATTATAATTTGAGGGGAAAATAATTTTTAATACTAAATTCGCATAACGATTCATTTTTTTAAGCTTATTTGTTTTTTAAGGTTATACAAATATAATATATTTAGGACTTTTAGAAATTTGGAAGAAATTTAAAATTATTTCATATTTTTTCGGAAGTCTTTCAAAGTTGAAAAATATTTTAAAAACAAAATATATTTTTAACAAAATAGTTAAATTTTCAACAAAAAAAGGCGAATTTTCAACAAAATACTTGAATCCTCAACCAAAACAGATTAAATTTCAGCCAAGTTGCATTTTAACCCAAAAAGGATGAATTTTCTACCAAAAAGATTAATTTTTTAACAAAAAAGACGAATTTTCAACAAAATAGATCAATTTTCCACCCGAAGAGATCAATTCTCAATTAAAAATATCAGTTTTCAACCAAAAATGGAATATTTACATTTTCACTGAAGAAATATAATTCTCAACCAACAAAAAAATTAATTTTGAACAAAAATTTTAATTTTCAACCAAAAGAAGACAAATTTTCAACAAAATAGTTGAATCTTCAACCAGATTAATTTCTAACCAAGCAGTTGCATTTTTAACCAAAAAGATGAATTTTCATTAAACTAGATTAATTATCAACCATCAACTCAAATAATGAATCTTTAAAAAAATAAATATTCAAGAAAAGAGTTGAACATTTAACCAGAGTTGAATTTTCAACAAAAAGGTTGATTTTTCAAACAAGAAGATTAATTTTCTAAAAAGAAAATGAATTATCAACAAAATACATGAATTTTCAACTGAAAAAGATAAGTTTTTAAGAAAATAGTTCAATCCTCAACCAAAATAATAAATTTTGAACAAAAAAAATTAATTTCCTTATAAAGGAAAAATTGTTAATCAAAAATTGAATAGCTACATTTTCCGATAAAAAATTAATTTTTACCAAAAAAGAAGTTCTTCAAAATAGCTAAATTTGCAACTAAAATGATGAATCATCAACCAAAAAAATGAATTTTTTTACAAATTATTTCAACTTTCAACCCAGTAGTTGCTTTTCAACCAAAAAATAAATGAATCCTCAATAAAAAATGTAATAGTTAATATTTTGAAAAAAAATATTTTTATTTAAAATGAAAAACACTGGAATTTAATAAAAAAAAAACAATTTTCAACAAAATACATAAAATTTCAACCAGGAAAGATAATTTTTCAATTCAAAATATAAATTTTCCACCACAAATAGAATTGTTACATTTTCAATGAAGACAATTAATTCTCAGTCAAAAAAAAAACGAATTTAAACAAAATATTGAAGTTTACAGCCGAGGAAATTAATTTTCTACACAAAGAAATAATAATCAACAAAATAAAAGAACTTTGAAACAAGAATTTTGGAAATTGACGGTGGTTTTTTTTAACTACACAGCATCATCAATCGTGCGCTAAGAACGAGTGTAGCTTCTCGGTTAGGAAATTATTTCGAAATTTTTATTTTGTATTCAGAATTATTCTGAATACAAAATAAGAATTACGAAATAATTTCCTAAAAATCCTAAGAAAATTGAAAACGTTTTTTTTGAAAACTTCAGATATGGCAAATCAAAATTCCAACATAAAAGTCAATCTTCAACCAAATAGTTGAATTTTCAAACAAAACAGTTTTTTACTGAAAATTCTTTTTTTTTTGGGGTAAATTTCAGTGTTTTTAATCAAAAAAATATATTATATATATATATATATATATATATATATATATAAAGTATAAATATATAATTATATAAATCTTTTAAACTCACTCACATTATTCCTAAAATTTGGACATCTTTTTATATTATAAAAATACTCAATTTTTCAAAATAAAAAGTCATTAAAAATTTTCCCAGGAATTTTAATCAATTTGAATTTCACCTTGCAGCAAGTCCATTTCTTGAAATAGGGGCATTTTAAAAATTCCAATCAAAGTTACGTTAAAATATTATTTCAAAAAAATAGTTGAATTCTCAACCAAAAGTTAAGAATTCAACTTGGATATTCAGAAGTTTTTGAACATTTCCAAAATGCTTAAAACAAAATGTACATTTTTCAAGATTTTGAAATAAAGTTTTGAAGTTTTCTAAAGATTTTGAAAGGTTTCAAACTTTCAAGATAATAAAAAAAATTCTTAAGATTCCTGGGAATATATTTAAAGGGATTCTTTATTTTTTTACATTAATTTTAAGAGAATATTTAAAAAGATTATAAAAAATTACGAAAGATTTCCAAAATTGTCAAAAATGAATCTAGAAGATTTTAAAACAATTTTAGGAGGAATTTGAGTCAGTTAGAAAGATATTTATGCTTTTTTGAAATTTTGAAGAGATTAAAAATATTTTACAACCTTGAAAGATTTCCGAACTTTTATCAAATATTCTTAAATTTCTTGCAAACGTCAAAAAGCCTTAAACATTTTTCGAAGTACTGAAAATTTTTCTAAAATTTCGTGGAATCCTGTAGAATAAAAAATAAAAATTTAGGAATTTTCTAGATACTTTTTTCACATGTCTAAAATCTTCAAAAATCTTTTTGAATTTTCTCGAGAAATCTTTCAGAATTCAGAATTATTCTGAATACAAAATAAAAATTTCGAAATAATTTCCTAAAAATCCTAAGAAAATTCAATTTTTTTGATTCTTGAATAAAAAAATTCCCGAATTGGAAAATTCCTGAATAATATTATTCCCGAACAGTTTATAATATTACCGAATTAAAAAATTCCCGAGTTAAAACAATTTAAAACAAATTATAAAAAGGTGAGAGTGGTCCTAAATCGGCACAGTAAGAGTTTTTATAGAAAACAGAGGATAAACAGGGTTTAATGGCGCTTTAATGTATTTGGCCAGATACCACGATCCTCTATCTACAATTTTATTCTATGTCGTTCGGAGCAGTGTGGAGTGATTTTTACGGTCGCAATGCAGCGCAAAGTGAAGAAGTCGATTTTTGCTATATCTCAAAATGGTGGTCCTAAGCCGGCACCCCCTGGATGTCGGTACATCATTTTTCCCGCTGAAAGGCAAGAAAAAAGGCAGGTTGTGTATGTTTTAGGAGGAAATGGACAAATTTAAACCATTTACAATGAAAAAACATGTAGAATATTGTCAATGAGAAAACACAAAAAATAAAATGACACCTACCAGAGACAAGCAACATACAGTCAAAACAGAACAAAATAAAATAACACACAAATATAAAAAAAAAACAACCAAAAAAAGGTGCCGATTCAGGACCACCTGTTTGGTGCCGACTCAGGACCACTACGAATGATTATTGATTTCATGCTATTACGCACACGAAACAAATCCGTGAGAAAAATCGACTTTATCAGGCGAAAGCACACCGAACACAGAAACCAAGGAACTTAATTGATTGAACTTTTGAAAATATGTATACACACGTAGCTGCTGCACAAGAATAAAAAAATGGAATTCCGTTTAAACGAAAAATTTATACCCCGCTCAAGCTGTCAAGCGAAAACTAAACTGACAATTGTCAGCGTAAATTACGTCCATGTCTACCAACATGTCATACGACAATATGGTTAAGCCGACACGCGCACCATCTCTGAGAAACGCGGGGGTGCCGGCTTAACCCACAGTGCCGACTTAGGACCACTCTCCCTTATTAATTATTTATTAAAAATAAAATAATCAAAAATTGTCATCGCGCGTGGCTCGCTTTGCTCGCAAGTTTGAGCGCGCCTGGAGCGCGCGACTGTTGGTTCTCGCGCTTTGCGCTCGATAATGTATTTACTTCAAGCTACGCGCTCGGTCTTTGTACTAAGTACTTCCGCCATATTTATGAACAGACCTTTTAAAATAAAGGTCGAAGCATCGACAACTGTCATTTGGTGATTGTGAATTCTCTTTTGTTAAAGCTTCTTCGGCTTTAACGAACACATTCTTATCACGTATCTCGTGCTTCGCACTCGATTTTGTCAAAAATACAAACTTTCCTACATCATGTTTAACACTATTATATCAAATGTATATTACATTTATTATTGTACCTCGGCCTGGGATTGCTTATTCAGATATTGCAAGATAAAGTACAAATTTTATTCATCATGATTACTTAAATATTTACTTATTATTTTGCATTAAATTTTATTCTCAACTACCCTGATACATACGCATATAATACGCATTGGTATTGAAACATACATATTTTCATTGTCTTGTTTTTATAATTAAAAAAAAAAGTGCGCATCCTATAAAAAAAAATTTGTAATTAGACATTTTATTTAGGTGAAAAATTTTGTTAAATAAAATGTTATTGTATAGTTAGTGTCGTTTTTCGAAAAAGTTTATTTTTTATATATCTAATTTTTTACGATTAGAAGAAAATATACTCGTCATATCTAAAGATTATTAATGACAAATTTGTATATCCTTTCTGAGTGAACAACTTTTGTCTATTAATTTTTTTTCGTATCTTGTGTCGTTTTTCAAAGAATTGAATTTTTTTATTATGAATGTTATTTTTTACGATTGAAACAAAAACTACGCGGTCTATCAAAAAATTATTTATTATTATTATTATACCATTAAGCCATTTCCCTTTCGGGGTAGACGTGACTTGCTCGGTTGGAAAATAGTAGTGTGTATATGGGTATATAGGTATAAAGTAGGTAGGTATATAGATATGAGGTAGATAGGTATATAAGTGTTAGGTATAGATATTTTAGATTGATCTGGAAGTCTCGTGTTATTTATTTAAATGACACGTTTATTCCGCAACACTGCTCCGACCCAGGTTGCTGATCAATCTCTCTAGGGATCACCCCAAGTGAAGAGCGTCACAAAATTGTTATGTATGGTTCTCCACTTGGGCCCATTAGTATCCAAGATCTTTGTTTCAGGCGTCATTCATTCTACTGTCACTCTGTTTACAAACTATTTGTCGCCACACTTTTCTGTCCTGGCATACTACTGTAGCTTCCTTCATGTCCATGTATTTTTTCATGCAAGCTCTTGTGTTTCTATGGCTTCTTATGTCTCTACGGATTAATGTCTCATTTACAGATTCTAACCATTCTTTCGGCGGTCTACCTCTGGGCATTCTGCCATGATAATTAATAATTTTATTATTTGAGCATTTTCCGATTCGGGAATTTTATTTTTCGGGAATTTTCCAATTCGGAAATGTTATATTATTCGGGAATTTTCTAATTCGGGAATTTAACAGTTTCGGTAATTTTATTTTCAAGATTTGTATTTTTTTTACTAAAAATTATTTTCCCCTCAAATAATAATTTGGTTGTATTTTTTTTCTTTCTTGACTGGAAAATCTTTTTTTTTGTTGAAAATTTAACTACTTGAATAAAAATTTAACTACTTTGTTAAATAGCTGTGAATTCGATCTCGAGTGTTTCCACTTTGTTTGTATTTATAATTATATGATGCATTCGCAAATTTACAAAAAATACAAAATTACGAAATAATACAAAAATTGTATTCGAAATGATAATTTTTCGAGCTGGAAAAGGGAAAAGTTCTATCGCACCCTATCCCTTTCCCAGCTTTATGATTTCTTTACAAAAATTGTCAGAATTATTCTATTTGAAAATTTATGATCAAAACGTCTTTTCTATTCATGCGTCAACTTTGAATTATGTCGATGAAAAAAGTTTTTCTGTTTCAAACAGATGATTCAAATATTATAAATGAGCATAACTTCCTTAATCTTCGATAAAGTGTATTAATATTATAGATCAATCGATTTTCCTCGAATCAAGGAATCTTTTCCGTTTTTGTATCAATTTTGAATTATGTTAGTGAAAAAAGTTTTACTATAAAAAACCGTGTTTTCAAATATTATGCATTACCACAGCTTCCTTACTCTTCGATAAAATGTATCAATGTTATAGGTCAATCGATTCGTCTTAAATCAAAACAACATTCTATTCTCGCATCAACTTTAAATTATATGAGAATGAGAAAATATTTACTATAAAAATCGTTTTTAAAAATATGTAAAATACCATAACTTCCCTACTCTTTGATAAAATGTATTAATATTGTAGGTCAATCGATTCGTCTAAAACCAAGGAATCTTTTATATTTTCGCATCAACTTTGAATTATGTTGAAGAAAAAAGTTTTACTATAAAAAACCGTGTTTTCAAATATTATGCATTATCATAGCTTCCTTACTCTTCAATAGAATGTATTAATATTATAGGTCAATCGATTCGTGTCAAACCAAGGAATCTTTTCTATTCTCGCATCAACTTTAAATTATGAGACTGAGAAAGTTTTTACTATAAAAATCGATTTTAAAAATATATAAATTACCATAACTTCCCTACTCTTCAATAAAATGTATTAATATTGTAGGTCAATCGATTCGTGTCAAACCAAGGAATCTTTTATATTCTTGCATCAACTTTAAATTACGAGAATGAGAAAATTTTCAATATAAAAATCGATTTAAAAAATATATAAATTACCATAACTTCCCTACTCTTTAACAAAATGTATTAATATTGTAAATCAATTGATTCGTCTAGAACCAAGGAATCTTTTATATTCTTGCATCAACTTTGAATTATGTTGAAGAAAAAAGTTTTACTATAAAAAACCGTGTTTTCAAATAGTATGCATTACCGCAGCTTCCTTACTCTTCAATAAAATGTATCAATGTTATAGTTCAATCGATTCGTCTTGAATCAACACAACTTTTATATTCTCGCATCAACTTTTAATTATGAGAATGAGAACATTTTTATTATGAAAATCGTTTTTAAAAATATATAAAATACCATAACTTCCCTACTATTTATTAAAATGTATTAATATTGTAGGGTAATCGATTCGTCTAGAACCAAGGAATCTTTTACATTCTTGCATCAACTTTGAATTATGTTGAAGAAAAAAGTTTTACTATAAAAAACCGTATTTTCAAATATTATGCATTACCATAGCTTCCTTACTCTTTAATAAAATGTATTAATATTATAGGTCAATCGAAACGTCTCGACTTAACACATCTTTTCTGTTCTTGCATCAACTTTGAATTACGTTAATGAAAAAAGTTTTACTATAAAAAACCGATTTTAAAAATATATGAATTTCCATAGCAACCCTACTCTTGAATAAAATGTATTGATATTGTAGGTCAATCGATTCGTCTCGAACCAACGAATCTTTTATATTCTTTCATAAACTTTAAATTATGCTAATAAAAAAAGTTTCACTATAAAAAACCGATTTTTGAAATATTTTTGAGTGCTAAAAAAATGAAATGAATATTTTTAGAAATCCTTCGGTCAGTTTCAAGATATTAGTGGGGAAATTAAGCCCTCCAAATTTCATCATATACACATCCGCACAATTGCTTAGAACATTGTGTTAGACATTTTTAAATTGAGGAAGGTTTAATTAAATGAGTTTAAAAAGTTTGGAAATTGTTACCATTACAAAGCTTCCTCTATGAGGAAGCAAAATGAATTTTTTGGTTGATGGTTCATCGTTTTATATAAAAATTGATCTTTATGGTTGAAAATTTAACTATTTTGTTGAATATTTCACTGGGATATTTGAACGCAACTTTTATTGGAATTTTAAAAATGCCCTACTGCTGTTTATAAAAGCGGACTTGCTATGTGAAATATAAATTGAATGGGCAGAACATAAGTCCGCAATTAAAATAGTTTATGCGGAGTATATAATACGCACTGGCAATAATCGTATTTTCCTTCCTCCTTCAATAAACTCGGGAACGCGCATAAGACGCACCGAGCGAGAAAGGAGAGCGAAAAATAATGTTGTTAACCGTACGCGCAACACGCAACAACCAGTACAGCAGTACCTCGCTCAGAATTGAATTCAATTGAAAAAAAAAGAAAATTCCAGATAAGATTGCTTATTCGCAACGCACTTGAGTCAATAAAAATCAAATTGAAAATAGAAAACAAGACATTCATTAGAAAATATCGCAAATATCACACAAGATAAAATATAAATAAATATTTAATAATAATAATTTCATATATTTAATAATAAATATAAACATTTATTATTGAAACCCTATGTACTTTTAATATTTTTTTAACATTCTAAAAACATAAATAATACATTTTCAAGATGAACCTTAGGAAGAAAAACGCAAAAATCTGGAATTTACAGGCTATCTAAATCAGCTCTTGCTCGAATCATCCTATTAATTTTACGTTGATCTCAGGATTTTTCTCCAAACGATTTGATTAAGCTTTTAAGATTGACGATTCATCATTTTAGTTGAAACCCCTTTTTCTGTTAAAAAATTAACTATTTTGTTGAATATTGTTTGCTATTATAAAATAATTTTTTGAACTATTTTATGTTTGGATTAACATTTATATTCTTCAATTGAAAGTTCACCTATTTATTTAAAAATTTATGTATTTTGTTGAAACTTTGTCTTTTGTGATTCATTATTTTAGTTAAGAATTAATTTCTTTGTTTAAAAATGTCACTATCTTGTTGAAAATTCTTTTTTTTGTTAAAAATTAATTTTTTTTTAACTGGAAATTTAACTATTCCATGTTTAATTTAACTTTTATCTTCTTCACTTGAAATTTCAGCTATTTGGTTGATTCTATATTTTGTGGTAGAATATTGATCGTCTGGGTGATTAATTATTCGCCTTTTTGGTTGAAAATGCATTTCTTTGGTTGACAATTTAACTATGAGTTAAAAGCTTCTTTGAAAATTCAAAATTTGGTTAAAAATTTATATATTTTGTTAATTTTGTAAACTGAAAATTGAACTATTTAATTTTTTATCGAAAATGTATCTTCTTTGATGGAAATTTGAACTTATTGGTTGAAAATTGCTGTATTTTGTTGAAACTTTATCTCTTGTGGTAGAATATTAATCGTATGGGTGACTAATTCACCTTTTTGGTTGAAAATGCATTTCTTTGGTTAAAAATTTAACTATTAGGTTGAAAATTCCTTTAAAAATTCACTATTTGATTAAAAACTTATATATTCCGTTAATTTTTTAAACTGAAAAGTGAACTATTCAATTTTTTATCGAAAATGTACTTTTTTGATGGAAATTTAAACGGTTTTGTTAAAAATTTAACTATGTTGTTGAAAATTCATCTATTTTGTCAAAAATTCGTCTTTTTTTTTGGTATAAAATTCATTCTTTGGTTGAAAAGTAAATAGGTTTTTTCTGTTAAGAATAATAGAATAATAATAATCTTTTATTTTATGTCTGGCATTTATTCTCAAGTGTGGTAGAATCTTTTATTTTTTCGGAAAATTGAAAATTTTTTCAATTTACTATTTTCGGGAATTTTTAATTTCGGGTTTTAAAATTTCGTGGCTACAAAATTAAGCCGAATAAAATTACCGAAACAGGAATTTCCCGGAAAATGAAAATTCCCGAAAGAAAATAAATCTACAGAAATGTTTATTTCTGAAATTTTAAAACCCATATTTTCAAATTCCCCCAAATAGTAAATTGAAGAATTTTCCGATTTTTTTAATAAAAGAAAATAATACATTGCCGAATTTTAAAATCCACGCAAAAAAAGTAAATAGTTTTTTTCGGTTAAGAATAATCTCTTATTTTATACGGAGTATTTTTTCTCCTGTGTGGTTGAATATTCTATTTTTTTGGGATTTTGAAAATTCATTAATTTATTATTTTTGGGAATTTGAAATTTGGGCAATTTAATATTTTTGAGAATTTGGAAGTTCGGCAATTTACTATTTTTGGGAATTTCAAAATTCCGCAATTTACTATTTATTTTATTTTTTTGATATGTTTCCACATTCGGATTTTTATAATCGGAAAAATTATGTCATTACCGAACTTTTAAATTCCCGAAAATAGTAAATTGACGAAATTTCGAGTTCCAAAAAATAATAAATCACCGAATTTTCAAAATCCCTCAAATCAAAAATTATTCAGTAGTTTTTTTCTGTTAGAATAATTTTTTATTTTATATGGGAGATGACATAATTATGCTGAATTTTCAAATTCCTATTATTTTTATTATTATTATTATACCATTAAGCCATTTCCAAAATTTCCGAAAAATGAAAATTCCTGAAATTTCAAATTCTCGAAAGAAATATGAAAATTTGTTTGAATTTTTAAATAAAAATAGAGGACAGAAAATATTAACCGATTAAAATTTTTTTTTCTCATTTTTTTCGAATCCCAACGCAAAAATTTTGCCCCCTCAGCTCAAATGATTTAATTACATAATTTGAGTTTTTTCACTCTGCTCAAATTTTAATCGACCGAAAATATTTATTCCCATCATTTTTGAAAAATTCCCAGAAATAGTATATATTGTCGAATTTTCAAATTCCCGATAATAGAAAATTGCCGAACTTTCAAATTCCCGGACATAGTAAATTGTCGAAATTTCAAATTCCAAAAAATAATTAATTGCCGAATTTTCAAAATCACTCGAATAAAAGAATATTCAGTTGTTTTTTTTCTGTAAGAATAACTTTTTTTTATATGGGAGATGACATAATTATGCTAAATTTTGAAATTCCTAAATGGGAAAAAATATCGAAAAAATAATTACCGAAACAGAAATTTTCCGAAAAATGAAAGTTCCTAAAAATTTCAAATTCTCGAAATAAATATGAAAATTTCTTTCAATTTGCAAATAAAAAAAGGGAACAGAAGACATAAAAAGATTAAAAAAATTTTTCTCATTTTTTATGGAAAAAAAATTTCCAAAAATTTCTTCCCCTCAGCTCAAACGATTCCATTAATTTGAGCATTTTCACTCCGCCCGATTGTACAATAAAGCCAATCAAATTTTTAATGATTCAATTAAAAATTGTTTTTAATCGGAAAATGTTCAATTCTCGAATTAATTTAAATCTTAATCTAATCGATTTCGAATAAAAAGTTAATTTATAATCATTCAAGTATTTAAAAGCCTTTTTTAAATTGCCTAATTTTTAACATTAAAGGATTTAAATTAAAACTTTGAAGGATTTCAATTAAAACCAAACAATTTTGAATGGTTCCGTTTCAAAATTTGATAATTCAATTATTTTAAAATATTTAAATTTTAAAATATTGAATTGGCAAGGATTCAAGATTAATTTACAAATGGTTTAACTATTAATTCGAAATATATTTTTTAAATCTTTACAATAGTTTAAATAACAATTGTGAAATTTCAGATACTATAGATTCAAAATTGTCTAATTTACTAACAATTTGAAAAAAAAATTTTGGTTCGGTTGAAATGTTTTCAACTCAAAGGTTCGAACACCAAAAATGTTTTTCTTGATTTTGTTTCTGAGATATCTTACAATTATTTTTCAATAAAAAAAATTTTCGTTGAGTCTGCTTTAAAAAAAAATCCATTTTTTATTTCAAAAAATAAAAATTTCCAGTTTTTCCATTCACTTCAGGCAAAAGTCGTAATTTTTATTTAATTTTAATTTACAAAGGCTCATTCTATTCCTTGAAAGGTTTTATACAATTAGATTCGTCACGTTTCTATGGAAATTATTTTATTTAGAAATAATAGGTACAATTAATTTAAGTTAGTCATTTTTTGGATTTAACAATTAACTTAATAATATTTAAGAAGAAAGACACAACTATGCAAATAACTAGATTTAAAAAAAAATTATCGCTTCAATTACTTTTTTAATTAATTTACTTTTAGTTTTCGCTTCTAAAATTTTTCGCAAAAATCAATGGGCCTCTTTTTGTTAATTTTAACAATCAAGTTAATTAATAAGTAATTTTCTAGAACATCCCTAAAGTCTTAATTTCTATAAGTTATACAATTATAACAAGTTGAAATTTTAAGCCAGCTATTTTTGTCTATTTTTATCTAAAATTACTGATTTTTCTCGAGAAATAGGTATCAATATTTGCAGATTATATCTATATTTTTATTTTTTTGGTCAGATTCTATATGAGAGGGGATGCTGTTTTTAGATAAGTCGGAGTTTGACCATTGATACGAATTCCTAAACAAACAGAGTTCTTGAAATCTTTCAGACGTCAATATGGTCAATAATCTGCGGTTATTAAGTCAATATTTTGTTGATAAATGATAAAAAAAATCTAGAAAAGGAAGAATGTGGAAGGGAAAAAGAGCATGGTACTTAAGATAAGTACCTGAGATAAGATTCCATTACGACTAGAACGTGATATGATTTATGCATTATTTCTTCCCTGTTGCGTGAATAATTGTAAAGGTTGATGAATGATGATCCAGTTGATAAGGTGTACCTGGATTTTATATGACGAACCCTTGAGTCTTCTTAGAAAAAATGAAATAAAAAATGTATGATCAGAAACTTTCAAAAAAATACGAATTTTTGAAAAATGTATAGGTGAAAGTAGGGCAATAAATTATTTAAAATAAAATTAATGTTCAAACTTAAAACTCGAATTTTTTTAGAAAACTGTTGACTTTCAAATCCGAAAAGATAAATTTTCAATTAAGAAAGATGATTTTTCAACCAAATAGTTGGATTTTCAACAAATAAAGAAATTAATTTTTGACCGAAGAATTCAATTTTGAACCAAATAGTCGAATGTTCAATCCGAAAAGACGAATTTTTTAGAACAGAGTTGAATGAAAAAAAAATGAATTTTCAATCCAAAAAGACGATTTTTCAACATAATAGTTGAATTCGAAACCTACATATATGAATTTTCAACCAAATGGTTGAATTTTTAAACAAAAGGACGAATTTTATATCCAAAATGACGAATATTCAACGAAAAATTTAAAATTTTCAACAAAATACTTAAATTTTCAACAATATAGTTGAATTTTTCACAAAATAATTAAATTCTCAACAAAGTAGTTGAATTTTCAACTAAAATGATGAATCTTCAAAAAAAAAAATTTCAACAAAGAAGTTCAACATGCAATCAAGTAGTGGAATTTTCAAGAAAAAAATGAATTCTCATCGAGAAATGTTCAACAAAATAGTTCATTTTAAACTAAATAGTTGGATTTTCTCAGAAGAAGTTTAATTTTCTATCCCAAAAAAGAAAAAATTTCACTCGAATAGTTACATTTTTAAGCAAAAGAGATAAATTTTAACCTAAGATGATGAATCTTAAAAAAAAATGATTTTGTAACAAAGTAGTTCAACAAAAAATGTAATATTTGATATTTTAATAAAAAATTATTTTAATTTTCAATCGAAACCAGTAGAATTAATCCATGAAAAAAGAATTTTCAACATTAGAGTTTAATCCTTAATCAAAGCAGACGAATTTTCAACCAAATAATCGAAAGTTCAATCCAAAAAGACAAATTTTTTGGAAGATAGTTGAATAATTAAAAAAAAATGTCGATCCAAAAAGATGAATACTCAACAAAAAAGTTAAAATTGCCAACAAAATAGTTAAATTTTCAACAATATACTTAAATTTTTCACAAAATAATTAAATTGGCAACAAAGTAGTTGAATTTTCAACTAAAACGATGAATCTTCAACAGAAAAAAAAAAATTTTTAACAAAGAAGTTCAACATTAAATCAAGTAATTGAATTTTTAAGAAAAAAAAAAAAGAATTTTCATCGAGGAATTTTCAACAAAATAGTTAATTTTAAACTAAAAAGTTTGATTTTCTCAGAAGAAGATTAATTTTCTATACCAGAAAAGAAAAAAATTTTCTCCAATAGTTACATTTTTAACCAAAGGAAATAAATTTTAAACTAAAATGATGAATCTTCAAACAAAAAAAAAAATGATTTTTAACAAAGTACTTCAATAACAAATGTAATAGTTGATATTTTAATCAAAAATTATTTTAATTTGCAATCAAAAACAGTAGAATTAATCCATGAAAGAAGAATTTTCAACATTATATTTTAATTCTTAATCGAAACAGACGAATTTTCAACCTAATAATCGAATGTTCCATCCAAAAAGACAATTTTTTTGAAAAACACTTTAATTAAAAAAAAATTTCGATCCAAAAAGACGAATTTTCAACAAAGTAGTAAAATTTAAAAAAAGGTTACTTTTTAACATAATAGTTGAATTTGAAACCTACAAATATGAATTTACAACCAAATGCTTGAATTTTTTAACAAAAGGACGAATTTCCCTTCCAAAAAGATGAATATTTAACAAAAAAGTTAAATTTCCCACGAAATAGTTAAATTTTCAACAAAATAGTTGAATTTTTCACAAAATAATTAAATTCTCAACAAAAGTAGTTGATCTTTCAACAAAAATGATAAATCTTCAACAGCAGAAAAAATAATTTTTAACAAAGAAGTTCAACATTCAATCAAGTAGTCGAATTTTCAAGAAAAAAAATAAATTTTCATTGAAAAATTTTCAACAAAATAGTTAATTTGAATTTAAATAGTTGAATTTTCTGAGAAGAAAATTAATTTTATACCAAAAAAGAAAAAATTTCTCTCGAATTCATTTTCAACCAAAAGAGATCAATTTTAAACGAAAATGATGAATCTTCAAACCAAAAAAATAATTTTTTCACAAATTAGTTCAACAAAAAATGTAATAGTTGATATTTTATCAAAAATAATTTTAATTTTCAATAAAAAACAGTTGAATTAATCCAGAAAAGAGGAATTTTCAACAAAAAAAGTTCAATCCGCAATCAAAACAGATGAATTTTCAACAAAATAGATAATTTTCAATAATATAGTTACATTTTTCACCAAGTACAGTTAAAATTTCGACCAAACAGATGAATTTTGAACGAAAAATTTAATTGAGTATTTTAGCATGACGTCATGGGAATGCATACGAGTTTTTGGAGAAAATATTCTAAACGTAAAAGTAAGTCATAAATGTACGAATAGTAATATTTGTCAAGTGTAGAATGTATTTTCTCAGTTATGTTCCATTATTTTGTCGATTGACGACCTTTCAGATCGATTTGATCAGAATCGGGTACTCTAACCTTCAATTTCGAATAGTTGATTGTATTTCGTGAAACTGAAAAGGTCTTCAACCGACAGAAGGGCGAAATAGAATTGCGCAAATTCATTCTACACTTCAAAAATATTATTATTCAGACCTTTATAACTTACTTTTACGTTTAGAATATTTTCTCCAAAAAGGCTTATGCTGTCCCATGTCAATGTGTGACGTCGTTTTTTGATTCTATTATATTGATTCTTAGTTAGCAAATTGTACTGTTTCAAGGAAATGTTATAACGGTCACATCGTACGTCAACAAAAACACTTGAAAACCACTGACATGCATGATGCGCAAATGCGTACACATGCTTACAGCGCGCGCATTGATACAAGGCCGGGGCAGCCAATGAACGTTGCTTGACTAAAATCACCTGACGACTCGAGGTAGAGTTGGGGGCCCCTCCAGCCTTCAAATCCGCAAATGTTTACGTTTCGCGGCCCTTGAAATAGGCAAGCGTTCACTTTAGTTGAATCGTCAACAAAAAAAAGGCTTTTGAAATTTGTTTCCAAAATCTTCAAAAATCTACATTTTGCTTAACAATTTTAGAAATCTTTTAAAATTTGTAATTATTCTTTAATATTTTCCAAACTTCTAAACCTTTTAAATATCTTGTAACAGTATTATAAATTTTGCATAAAATTGTTTTAAGACGCTGCAAAATAAAAACATTGTTTGAAAATGTTTAAGAAACTTTGTTGACAATTTCGGGAATCTTTTGAAATGTTGAAAAATCTCTTTAAATATTCTCGTAACATTAATTTTTCAAAATAAAAAATCATTAAGAATATTCCCAGGAATGTTAAAAACTTTTTGTTTTATCTTTTATCAATTATACATTTATTGAAACGATACATTTTCCAGGTTAGCTGCGAATACAGATTAATCACAATTAAGGGGAAAATATTAAAGTAATAATAAAAATAAAATAAAAATTATTTACAAAATACTCTGTTTATTTTCCAACATTTTGGTATGGATTTTACAGAAAATCTTATATGATTTGAGAACGTTGTATATGATTTACAGAAGTTTCTACATCTAACATCATAGAGAGGAAATCCCAGTAAATTCAATATGAATGACACCTATTCCAAGACTTACCTATTCCAAGTCTCCCATTCTGGGATATTCCAAGTGGCCCGCGTAAAAGTGGCTGAACAATTAAAAAGAGGCCCGAAGAGCGGGAAGCCCTTATTGGCTTGAATGACGTATACTAGCATGACGTCATGGGAATGCATACGAATTTTTGGAGAAAATATCCTAAACGTAAAAGTAAGTCATAAATGTACGGATAGTAATATTTTCCAAGCGTAGAATGTACTTTGAATATTTTTTTAATGTTTAAAAAACATAAAAAATACCTTTTTAAGGTAAAAAATTCGACTATTTGAATTTGATTCGAATTTTTTATGAGATTCCATTAACCACGTTTTTTCGATATATTATCACATAAATTTATTAAATTATTTTATTTTCATATCAAAATTTGAATTTTATTATTCCAGAATAAGAAAAATGTGATATTTATGTGCATGATCTATACCATTAAGCCATTTCCCTTTCAGGGTAGGCGTGACACTACCCAATTCGGGTAGTGTTTTTAGGTGGATAGTTTTCTTGTAGTTATAAATAACTACAAGTTTGGGCTCACCACACCCATAATATGCCAACAGCACACAGTATTCTCGAATGGTCACCCATCCAAGTACTAACCGCGCCCAACGCTGCTTAACTTCAGTGATCTGACGAGAACTGGTTTTTTCAGCGTGGCATGGCCGTTGGCAATGAAGCTGAGAAAAATTCAAGATCTATAATGCAACATTTTATTTAATTAAGCTAGACATATACAATGGTATGTTAAATTATATTTGACATGAGCACCACTAAATTTATTGTTAAAAAACAGTAAAAATGATATTTTTACAATAAATGAAAAATAATCATTTTTCTATATTTATGTTATATTATTTAAATTTAAATAATTATTTTTGAAACCCAAAACTTATCACAAATGGTTAATTTTTGCTTGTCTATTAAAAATTTGAGCTTCTCTTTACATCTTGATCCTGTAATATGAAAAATTTGACTTCGAAAATTGAAATTTTAGAGATTTTTCACATTTTTTCTTAGATGAACCTCTTAGAATAAAAAACGGAAAAATCTGGAATTTACAGGATATTTAAATCAGTTCTTGCTCAAATCATCCTGTAAATTTTAAGTTGGTTCCTGGATTTTTTCTCCTAATATAACAATATGATAACATTTTCAAGATTTTCGCTATTCGTAAATAGATACTGAAAAATATTTTTTGGTTCGAAACTCAACTACTTAATTGAAAGTGGAACTACTTAGTTCAAATTTCATTTTGGTGATTAATGATTCATCATTTTAGTTTCGAAATTCTTTTTTTTGTAAATAATTTTTTTAACGGAAAATTTAAGTATTCCATGTTTGGTTGAAAAATTCTGTATTTTGTTAAAATTTTTTCTTTTGTGGTAGAATATTAATCTGCTTAGTAATTAATTCATCATTTCGGTTGAAAATTCCTATAAAAATTCAAATATTTGGTTAAAAATGCATGTATTTTGTTGAAAGTTAAACTTTTTTGGTACAAAATTAATCACGTTGGTTATAAATTTATTTTTTCGGTTGAAAATTCATTTCTTTGGTTGAAAATTAGTTTTTCTATTAAAAATTAATGTTTTTAACAGAAAATTTAACTATTCTACTTTCTGCCCAAAAATGATCTTTTTGATAGAAATTAATTCTTCTTGGTTGAAAACTTTTTTTTTCTAACTGAAATTTGAAGAATTCTAGTTTATGTTAAAAAATTTACGGTTTTTAGTTAAAAATTCATCTATTTTATTAAAAATTTGTCTTTTTTTGGTAGAAAAATCATCTTTTGGGTTGAAAATTCAACTGTTTGGTTAAAAATTAATTTTTGTTTGTTTGTTAAAGATTCATCATTTCAGTTAAAAATTTATTTTTTCGGTTGAAAATTCGTTTCTTTGGTTGAAAATTAATTTTTTTATTAATAATTAATGTTTTCAACTGAAAATTCAACTATTCTACTTTCTGCCCAAAATTGATCTATTTTCATAGAAATTGATTCTTCTTGGTTGAAAACTTTTTTTTTCTAACTGAAATTTGAAGTATTCTAGTTTATGTTAAAAAATTTACGGTTTTTAGTTGAAAATTCATGTATTTTGTTGAAAATTTGTCTTTTTTTGGTAGAAAAATCATCTTTTGGGTTGAAAATTCAACTGTTTGTTTAAAAATTAATTTTGTTTGTTAAAGATTCATCATTTTAGTTAAAAATTCATTTTTTCGGTTGAAAATTCATTTCTTTGGTTGAAAATTAGTTTTTTCATTAAAAATTAATGGTTTTGACTGAAAATTTAACTATTCTACTTTCTGCCCAAAATTGATCTTTTTTGATATAAATTAATTCTTCTTGGTTAAAAACTTTTTTTTTCTAACTGAAAATTGAAGTGTTCTATTTCATGTTAAAAAATTGACGGTTTTTAGTTAAAAATTCATCTATTTTGTTGAAAATTTGTCCTTTTTGGTAGAAAAATCATCTTTTGGATTGAAAATTCAACTGTTTGGTTAAAAATCAATTTTTTTTGTTAAAGATTTATTATTTTAGTTACAAATTTATTTTTTCGGTTGAAAAGTCGTTTTTCTTAGTTGAAATTAAATTTTTAAAACTAAAAATGTAGCCATTCCATTTTTTCTAGAAAATTTATCTTTTATGTTTGAAAATTCACTATTTTTGTTGAAAACTCGTCCTTGTTGGGTTGAAAATTCATATGTTTTTGGGTTGTAGATTTTGGATAAGATTCTTTTTCTTTATTGACCGAAAAATTTTTCTCGGTCGATGAAAATTCAACTTTTTTATTCAAAATTCCTCTTTTTCGTTTGAAAATTAGTCTGTTTTGGTTGAGGATTTACACAATTTGTTTGAAAATTCGTATTCTTTGCTTTAATTTCACTATGTTTTATTACAAATTTTAATAATTTCTGGTGGAAATATGAACTATTACACTTTTCTTTCAGACTTTCAGGCTTTCAATATTTTCAGGACACACCTATTTTTCAGAGAAGGATAATACAATAGAGTTGAACATAATATAGAAAAGGGCGCGTTTCGGATACGTTATGAGAATGTATTCGTTAAAGCCCCAAGAGTTTTAACAAAAGAGAATTCACAATCAGCAAATTACAGTTGTCGATGGATTTACCTTTAATTTTAAAAGGACTGTGCACAAATGTGGGGGAAGTAACAAAGACCGAGCGCGTAGCGCGATGCAAATACATTATCAAGCGCGAAGCGCGAGATCCAACAGACGCGCGCAGATTTTTAAAAATCTTTTCAAATTAAAAATTTAAATTTTTTCAAAATGACTCTGTCTAATTATCAAAGTTGTAACTTATCGATATGTCTTGATTTATAATAGTGCAGGATCGGGATCGATATCGATCGAAATCGTGCAACATGAACGGCTCGATCTTGATATATCAGGACATGCACGATTCGTTAAAAATAACCTGACCATTACGAAGCCGAAAGAAAGTTGAAGAAGACGACGCGATTTTTCGAAAGTGAAAGTACTGGTATTAAAACACAAGAGGGATAAGTATAGATTTGACATACTTAATGTTGAAGTGTACTGAGTGCTCACACTCTTTGCGTTCCACTTTTCCAATATGGTTCATCAGTTGTTATTATTACTTATTACTGCTCGTTTTGTTATCGCATCACGTAATTTTAGATAGTTGGTGGATTGGATAACAATAGTGGATAATATGTAGGTCAGTGTTCACCGATCGGTACCGGAATACCAATAATGTTGGATAACTTTTCAATCTTGGCAATTTACTGCATTTCAGATTGGTCCACTTTAAGAGGATTCAGAAAAAAATTTCTTGAACCAAAATAACTGTTTTCTTGGATATACATGAAAATTTGATTGAATCAAACAAATTTTGGTTTATTCGACAAAATATTTGGTTAGGTTATAACCAAATTTTTTGGTTAATAGGTTTTGTGACGACTTTAGACATGGAAAATATAAATGTTAATAATAATTTTTTGAAATGGTTGAAAAAATGAAAATTAGTGTTTTTATTTTACAAGTAATGCTTCTTAATGCAGAATTCCTTTTGATTTCACTTAATTGCGAACTAAATAAATAGACTCATGTAAGAAAATTTAACTATTTTTCGTTGAAAGTTCATTATTTTTAATTGAAAAGTCTACTATTAAAATTTTCGTTCAAAATTCAACTCTTTTGGTTAAAAATTCTACTTTTTAGTTGAAGATCGAAGTATTTTGTTGAAAATTACCTTCTTCTTTGTTGAAAATTAATTTTCTTAGCTGAAAATTTAACTAATATATTCTTTACTCAGAATTAATAGTTTTTAGTTGAAAATTCAACTATTAAATTTTTCATTAAGAATTCACATTTTTGGTTAAAAATTCAAATACTTGGTCAAAGTTCTACTACTTTGTTAAAAATTCATTATATTGATTAAAGATTGAACTATTTTGTTCAAAATTAGTTTTTTTTAATTGAAAATTAAATTTTTAAACTGAAAATTCAACTATTCTATTTTTGGTTGAAAATTGATCTTCTTAGTGGAAGATTGAAGTATTTTGTTGAAAATTACCTTCTTCTTTGTTGAAAATTAATTTTTTTAACTGAAAATTTAACTGATATATTCTTTACTCAGAATTAATCGTTTTTAGTTGAAAATTCAACTATTAAATTTTTCATTGAGAATTCACATTTTTGGTTAAAAATTCAAGTACTTGGTCAAAGTTCAACTACTTTGTTAAAAATTCATTGTATTGATTAAAGATTGAACTATTTTGTTCAAAATTAGTTTTTTTATTGAAAATTAATTTTTTAAACTGAAAATTCAACTATTCTATTTTTGGTTGAAAATTGATCTTCTTAGTTGAAAATTCAACAATTTAGTTGAGAAATAACATTTTTTTCACTAAATTCGTCTTTTTCGGTAGAGAATTAATTATTTTGTTGAAAATTCAACAATTTAGTTGCGAAATTATATTTTTTTTGTAGTAAATTCGCCTTTTTTGGTAGAAAATTAATTATTTTGTTGAAAATTCAACTATTTGGTTAAAACTGGAACTACTTTGTTAAAAAGTTATTTTATCAGTTAAAAATTCATCTATATGATTGAAAATTGAACTATTCAGTTGAAAATTCAACTTTAGAATTTTTCAATGAGAATTCACATTTTTGGTTCAAAAATGAAATACTTTGTTCAAATTTCAACTACTTTGTTAAAAATTCATTATATTCATTGAAGATTGAAATATTTTGTTCAAAATTAGTTTTTTTTATTATTGAAAATAAATTTTTGTAACTGAAAATTCAACTATTCAATTTTTGGTTGAAAATTGATCTTCTTAGTTGAAAATTCAACAATTTAGTTCCGAAATTATATTTTTTGTACTAAATTCGTCTTTTTTGGTAGAAAATTAATTCTTTTGTTGAAAATTAAACAATTTAGTTCCGAAATTATATTTTCTTTGTAGTAAATTCGCCTTTTTTGGTAGAAAATTAATTCTTTTGTTGAAAATTTAACTACTTGGTTAAAAGTTGAACTACTTTGTTAAAAATGTATTTTATCGGTTCAAAATTCATCTCTTTGATTGAAAATTGAACTATTTTGTTGAAAATTCGAATTTTCTGATTAAAAATTAATTTTTTTAACTGAAAATTTAACTAATATATTGTTTACTTAGAATTAATCGTTTTTAGTTGAAAATTCAACTATTCAATTTTTCATTGAGAATTCACATTTTTGGTTAAAAATTCAAGTACTTGGTTCAAAGTTCAAGTACTTTGTTACAAATTGATTATATTGATTAAAGATTGAACTATTTTGTCCAAAAATGTTTTTTTTTTTTAATTGAAAATTAATTTTTGTAACTGAAAATTCAACTATTACATTTTTCATTGAGAATTCACATTTTTGGTTAAAAATTCAAGTACTTGGTTCAAAGTTCAACTACTTTCTTACAAATTGATTATATTGATTAAAGATTGAACTATTTTGTTCAAAATTAGTTTTTTTTTATTGAACATTAATTTTTGTAACTGAAAATTCAACTATTAAATTTTTTATTGAGAATTCACATTTTTGGTTAAAAATTCAAGTACTTGGTTCAAAGTTCAACTACTTTGTTAAAAATTCATTATATTGATTAAAGATTGAACTATTTTGTTCAAAATTAGTTTTTTTGTATTGAGAATTAATTTTTTAAACAGAAAATTCAACTATTCAATTTTTGTTGAAAATTGATCTTCTTAGTTGAAAATTCAACAATTTAGGTGCAAAATTATATTTGTTACATTAAATTCGTCTTTTTTGGTGGAAAATTCAACAATTTAGTTGCGAAATTATATTTTTTTTTTAGTAAATTCGCCTTTTTGGTAGAAAATTTATTCTTTTGTTGAAAATTCAACTACTTGGTTAAAAGTTGAACTACATTGTTAAAAGTTTATTTTCTCAGTTCAAAATTTATCTCTTCGATTAAAAATTGAACTATTTTGTTGAAAATTCGAATTTTCTGATTAAAAATTAATTTTTTTAACTGAAAATTTATTTTTTTTTACTGAAAATTTAACTCTTCTATTTTTGTTTAGAAATTGATCGTTTTTAGTTGCAAATTCAACTATTAAATTTTTCATTGAGAATTCACCTTTTTTTTATTTTTGGTTGAAAATCCAAGTATGTACTTGGTTGAAAGGTGAACTGCTTTGTCAAAAATTCATTTTATTGGTTGAAGATTGAACTATTATGTTGAAAAATCGTTTTTTTTATTGAAAATTAATTTTTTAACTGAAAATTCAATTATTATATGCATATATATATATATTTTTTAATTGATTATTTTTAGTTGAAAATTAAAAAATTTAGTTGAAAATTTATGTTTTTTTTAGTAAATTCGTCTTTTCTGGTAGAAAATTAATCCTCTTGATTGAAAATTCAACCTTTTTCAAATAAAATCAAGAATCTTCAATGAAAAACATGGATTTTCAAGAAAGTAGTTAAATTCTTAACTAAAAAGAATAAATTTTCAACTAAAAATGGATTACTTAAAGTTTTAGTTAAAAACAACTTTTTAATTCAATTTTCTATCTACAAACACAAATTTTCATCCAAATATTTGAATTTTCAACCAAAAAATGACTTTTTAATCAAATTGCTTAATTTCCTACAAGGTAGATCAATTTTTCACCAAAAAGTTGAATTTTAAACCAAAATCATGATCTTTCAAGGAAGAAGATTAACTTTTTACCGAAAAAGATGAATTTTCAAATAAATACATCAATTTTTAACTAAAAAAGACCAATTTTGAATTAAAAATAGAATAGTTAAATTTACACTTACGAAAATTAATTTTTAGAACGACAAAAACAATCAATTTTCCACAAAATAGTTGAAAAATATTTGGATTACCTATGTAAATTACTGAAAATTAGCTGGATTAGTCTGGATTACAAGTTAATTAATTGGATTACCTAAATTCACTTCGAATAATTTTTTATTTTTTAATTTTAAACTTTTTCAAAAGTTAAAAATTATATTTCAATTATGTAATTTATTTTAAAAAAAATTGGATTAATAATTTGTAAATTCTGAATTAGACTTCAATTTGCAGAATCTCTCATTGAAGAAATGTTTTTCTTTTAGAATTTTCGATTCGAGAAAAAAATTTCCACAAAGTTACGAATATTTTAATATTGACATATTAGCAGACATTTTTTTTAAATATTGCAAAAAATAAAAAGGTCGGATTTTGCAAAAAATCTGCTGTATTTTTTTCTTCGAATTTTGTAAATATGAAAAGATTTTCTGAAAAGCCTAGCTTTTTTTCGCAATATTTTTTAAAGTTTATGCTCAAGGAAGGCATCCCATCAGTCTTATGTGGGCTAAACCATTTTTTAAACCAGGAGATTTTGTTGTTGTTGAAAATATAATTTTCGAATTTTTCTCGTAAACGATTTAAGATATCACAAAAGAGAGGCATTTTTCGTAGAACTCTTTTCCGGATCTGCAAACTTTTTTATTAAAATTTGTTTATATCTATCTTTCCCTGGTCCTAAAAAATTCCCGGTCATTTCCCGTTTTCCCGGTCCAGTGGCCACCATACAGATGTTTCTTGCGGTTTCTTATTAGGCTTCCAAATTTGAACGTAATTAATGGGACAACTTCAGAAATGCCTTTTAAAAATTTCGCACCACCCGTTATATGATTTACAATATCTATAACTCACATATACACAACTCGACCCCGAAGACCCTGGCCACGAAAATTCGTAGTCTTGCTCTCGGCCCAGGCCTTGAGAACCTTCCGCGCTATTTTGAAATACCCCACGTCCGATCGTTCGCATCTTGAGATTGGGCAATCCGCCATTTCTCCTCCTCTACTCTACTCCTCTAAGACCTCCAAGTAAACGAACCTCATCAAAGAAACACCAGTTTTATTCCACTATAGTCAGAAAACATCGGATCCAAAATAAAAATACAATTTACGGGACTTTTACACACAAAAAAAAATTGTTCTTGAAACAAAAAAACTCTTTTCTTGGATATACAAGGAAATTTGGTTGAATCAAACAAATTTTGGTTGATTCAACTTAATATTTGATTGACCAAACCAAATTTTGTAGTTGAATCAAACTGAGAGGAAAGCAACTGCAAACGTCATTACCGTACGGTGTCCCAACCTCACTTTGCACAAGGAAAAACTGATTTTCTCCTTTTTTTTAGACAGTAACCTGAAAAACGGTTAACGTATTAAGTTTGTCTTTAGATGAACATAAATTTAATTTACGCACATTTTTCAACTTAAATAAATAATATTGTAAAAACCTTAAAGTCTTTCCCTCGATTTTTGTCCTTTCAGACGCCATTACCGTACGTCTTTTTTTTTTAGTAAAATATTGTAGTTGCAGTTGAGTGATAAATACAGAAATATTAAGCGTATTGTTTAATACAAGATTTTATAAAATTAAGCTTAAAATACTAACTCTTTTTTTTGTGAATTCGATATTAAAACTGAAAAGTGCATTTTGACAACAAAAGCGTCATTCCCGTACGTGCATTAAAAACCAGTTTTGTAGCGAAAAAATAAATAAAAACCATTCCGTTACTTGCTCAGCGGTGTTTTCTTTCATGAGTAGGTGACTTTTTATGATTAAAATCTGTTATTTTTTTATAAATATTAATGAAGGCTAAACTTTATCATTTTTCTCGCATCATTCCCGTACGGTACAACAGAAGAGCGTACGACTGCTTATATGCGCATGCGCGTGGATCAGGTGGGCCGGTTTGTTTACTGTTTCCTAACCTCTATTTATAAATATACGGATCTCAAGAAGTGAGCTAAAAAAGTCAATTAGAAAGGAAGAGATGTGTTGGAAATTATATTACAGCACAGGTAAGTAGGTTTGTTATTACAGCTAAAAGGTGCTGAGATTCTAATATACAAATTTTAGAAAACAAGTAATTTGATGTAGTTTGCCTGGCACCTGTTGAATTTTCATGAGTTCATATTTTCAATTTTGATAAAAGTGTAAGCATAATTTATTGCTCAGTTTATTAGTTAGTATGTGACACGATGTAATAGATTTCAATCAATTTTAAAGACTGCATAATAAATCATGTGAATAGTTTTAGTGAATGTTGAATATTTAATATTATACTACAGTCATGTTGTTTTCATTTGTGAAATTTAAAATGTGTTGATTGAAATAAAAAATAATACGAACAATTAGACTTTTAAATTAGTACGTCACCTTACTTATGTTCAAAAAAATTATCTACAATAGTTAAATATTTTGTTTTTCCTAAATGGCCTGCGTTACAGTATTCGCTTTTGAACTTTTTAAAAGCTCGCGCTCTCTTTCATCAAACTCCTAACCTCAAATCCACTTTCCGTATTTCATGTACGAATTTCATTATTATTTCTTATTTTTAAAACTGCCCCTTTTGGATTTTAAATTTTTAGATGTGATAAGATCAATTTCCGTTATGAAATATTTAATTCCTAACAATAATGTGATTGCCACTGTAGGTGCTAAAATTTGCCTGCAATTTGACATATATCCATATATAATTTAAAGTAATTCAGGTAATTTAAGTAATTGGAAATACAGAGTAATCCAGAGTAATCTGGCTAATTTAGAGTAATTTAAATAGGTAATATCCAAGTATAGTTTTGTTGAAGATTCTATTATTCCACTATAGTCAGAAAAAACCGAATCAAAAATACAACTACAAATTTAGGGCACTTTTATACTCAGAAAACAAATTTTTCTCAAACCAAAAATTCTCCTCTTGGATATAGGGGAGACTGGTCCTAAGTCGGCACAGTAAAAGTTTTTGTCGAGAAGAGAGGATAAACCGGGTTTAATGACGCTTTAATGTCTTTGGTTAGATATCACGATCCTTCATCTACAATTCTATGTCGTTCGGAGCAGTGTGGAGTGATTTTTGCGGTCGCAATGCAGCACAAAGTGAAGGAATCGATTTTTTCTATTTCTCAACATGATGGTCCTAATCCGGCACCCCCTGGTCCTGAGTCGTTACATAATTTTTCCGCTCAAATGCAAGAAAAAGGGCAGGTTATGTAAGTTTTAGGAGGAAATGGACAAATTTAAACCATTTACAATGAAAAAACATGTAGAGAATAGAATCAGCGAAAAGTCAGTGAGGAATTACAAGCAAACTAAAAAAAAACCAACAAGAGACGAGTGACATGGAATTGAAATACAACAAAATAGAATAACAACAAAAGCAACAAAAAAAGGTGCTGACTCAGGAACACCTGTCTGGTGCCGACTCAGGACCACTACGAATGTTTACACATTTCATACTATTACGCACATGAAAATAATCCGAATGAAAAATAGACTTTATCAGGCGAAAGCACACAGAACACAAAAACCAACGAACTTAATCGATTGAACTTTTTAAAATATTTACACGCCTATAGCTGCTTCACAAGAATGGAAAAAAAATGGAATTCCGTTCAAACGAAAAATGTATACCACGCTCACGCTGGCAAGCGAAAACTAAAGTGACAATTGTTAGCGTAAATTACGTCCATGTCTATCAACCTGTCATACGACAAAATGATTAAGCCGACACTTTCGCTATCTCTGAGAAACGCGAGGATGCCGACTTGAACCACAGTGCCGACTTAGGACCACTCTCCCCTACATACAAATTTGGTTGAATCAAACAAATTTTGGTTGACTCAACCCAATATTTGATTGATCAAACCAAATTTTTTGGTTGAATCAACCCGAGGGAGAAGCAATTGATAATTCGATGTAATTCGGGTAATCCAGTGTAATCCACGTTAATCCACTTGTACTCCGGCGTAATTCAAGTAATTCGAAATGATACCAGAATTGTGGAGTAATCCCATTACTTCGGAATAATCCCAGTATTTTGGAATAATCCACTTGTAAGCCGGTGTTCCACTCGTTATATGAAATAATCCATTTGTGATCCGGAGTAATCCAGTTGTAATCAAGATAACTTAAAGTAATTCAGGTAATCTAAGAATCTAAGTAATTGGAAATTCAACTTAATCCAGAGTAATCCAGATAATTTAGAGTAATTTAAATAGGTAATCCAGGTAGTTTTCAAATATTTTGTTGACATTTTCTTAAAAATTACATTCGTGTTTTTTCGGTAGAAAATTGACTTCCTTTCAAAATTTGAAAGTTTAAAAACTTTTCTTTCTTCGGTCTTTTACGGTCCAATAAATAAAAACATAAAAAACGATTATAGTTGTTTTAAAAAATCGTTTTATTTTCTACGTTCCGGCTCTCACTGCGGGCCTTCATCAGGAAAGTTTCCATTTCCAAAATAGATCGTGCTTTTTTATGATAAGTTAAAAAACTAAAATACAAAAACCTACTGAGTAACATAAGATTTTTGTTTATCACCTGTCGTTAAAAATTACGTAGTGTCAAAAAGATACATTTTATAGTCAATCATTTTATGAACAAAAGGTTCCATAAGATGAAGATTTAACTCTCATGTCGAAAATGTATATAGTTATTATCAAATTATGAGGCTCAACAAAATTCTTTCGAGAGGCTCCATACCAATTAGATTACATTTTTAATAGAAAAAAAGTTCCAAATAATGATAAAGACGATGACAAAACAGACATTGAACAGACATTGACATTTATGCTATAGTTGATACTAAATGGATGATAATGTACAGGTCAAATTTTCATTGAACCACAGATAAGAAAAGCGCGCCATAGCTCTTGGATTCAAAATTGTGAAATAAGTTTGATTTTAATATTGAGTTTAATGTATAATACATTGATACATCTGGGTTATATTCAATACTTTAGTCTGAAGATTGATTGAAATTTTAGTAAATTTTGTTATAAAAATAGATTCAATAATTCGTCGTTTGTAAGTGTTTTGTTCTCTTGCTAAAATTCTAATGTTATGAAAATAAAAATAAAAAATGTGTTCAAAATTCCATGAATGTTGAGACAAACCTGTGTTTAAATTTCCGATTTCGCAATCTCTTTTATACCCCGCAACTCTTGTTTTTAATCTTCTGCCAGTTTCCCCGATGTAGACTTTATTGCAACCAGTGCATTTAATTTAGTATATGACACCAGATAAATTTTCAATATTTTCAGGATCTTTTTTATTCAAAAGAAAATTATCTAGAGTGTTGTTATTTTTAAAATAAACGTTAATGTTAAATTTTGTTAAAGAACATTTTAAACTTTCAGAAAGGCCTTGAACATAAGGTAAGGTAACATTTAAATCTATTTTTTTGTATTTTTCTAACTATTTTGTATGCTTATTATTTTTGTGTATACTATTGTAAATTTCATGGATTCTTTCTTTTATAACACTTTCTATTAACGGAAGTGGATAATTATTCTGCATAATATGACTTTCAGATTATCTAAATTTTCTTTTCTAAATTTTATATTACTTAATTTTATACACCTATCTACTAAACCTTTAATTAAACCAATTTTCTGACTGAACAGATGGTGAGAATCATAATTTAAATACCGTCCAGACCATGACGGCTTTTTGTACCAATTGGTTATCAAATCACCTTCAGGCGTTTTAATAATCAACAAATCTAAATTATTATTATTATTATTATTATTATTATTATACCATTAAGCCATTTCCCTTTCGGGGTAGGCGTGACTTGCTCGGTTGGAGAATAGTAGTTTGCATATGGGTATATAGGTATAAGGTAGGTAGGAATATATGTATGAGGTGGATAGGTATATAAGTGTTAGGTATATATATTTTAGATTGATCTGGAATTCTCGTGTTATTTATTTAAATGACACGTTTACTCCGCAACACTGCTCCGACCCAGGTTGCTGATCAATCTCTCTAGCGATCACCCCAAGTGAAGAGCCTCACAAAATTGTTATGTATGGTTCTCCACTTGGGCCCATTAGTATCCAAGATCTTTGTTTCAGGCGTCATTCATTCTACTGTCACTCTGTTTACAAACTATTTGTCGCCACACTTTTCTGTCCTGGCATACTACTCTAGCTTCCTTCACGTCCATGCATTTTTTCATGCAATCTCTTGTGTTCCTATGGCTTCTTATGTCTCTACGGATTAATGTCTCATTTACAGATTCTAACCATTCTTTCGGCGGTCTACCTCTGGGCATTCTGTCATTTACTTTACCTTTATACACTTGTTTGGTCAGTCGTTCATCTTTCATTCTTTCAAGATGTCCGAACCATCTTAACTGATTTCTTTCCCATGTGTCAACTATTGTCTCTTTTGCACCACATTCTTTGAGGATTGTCTCGTTTCGGACTTTGTCCATTAGTGTTTTCCCGCATATTATGCGCAGAGGTTTCATGCCGATCGCGTTAATTTTACTCCTGTCCTTTTCTTGACAGGTCCATGTCTCGCTACCGTATAGTACAGTCGGTACGAATATAGAATTGTGTATGGCCATTTTAGCTTTTTTTGATATGTTTTTATTTGTTAGGATGGACCCTGCTCTACCGATAACCTGTTTACCCTTATTTATGCGCCTATCTAACTCCCCATCTATTTTTCCGTCGCTAGTGAATAGACTACCTAGATATACGTACTTGTCAACTTGTTCTAATCTCTCATCATTTAGGACAATGTTGCACATTGTTTTCTCACTCTTTCCCTCAAACACCATGATTTTTGTTTTATTTACGTTAATTTTGAGTCCCATGTCCTTCATGCTTGTATGAAGTTTATTCAACATTCTTTGCAAGTCCTCGACTGATTCTGCCATAACAATCTTGTCATCTGCGAAAGCTAACCCACGTACCTTAACTGTTTGGAGATCTACACCTTCTTCGTCGAAGAGTGCAGTTCTTAGACACTTATCCATGAATATGATAAATAGCCACGAGGACATAACGCATCCTTGTTTCACGCCTTGCATAATATCGAACCAGTCACTCAGTTTCCCGTTTACCCTTACGCTCGCTTTACTACCTGTATATATTGTTTTTATTGCTTGCAGGAGCCCTCCATTTACTCCGTATTCTTTAAGAACTTCCCAAAGTTTACTTCTATTTACCGTGTCAAATGCTTTTTCTAGGTCAATAAATGCACAGAAAACTTTCTTTCCTACTCTCAAGCTTTTTTCTGTGATCTGTCTTAGGCTAAATATCTGATCTGTACATGATCTTCCTGGCATAAATCCACTTTGGACTTCCCATATTTTTTCTTCTGTGATATCCATTACCCTACGAATAAGTATTTTTGAGTATATTTTACTTACGGTACTTAGTAGGCTGATACCTCTGTAATTACTGCAGTTGTTTTTATCTCCCTTTCTTTTGTATATTGGTACGATAATCGCTTTTTTCCAATCGTCTGGGACTTTCCCCGTCTCGATACATAAATTTATTAATTCGCACAACCTGTGAGGTATGTACTCGCCACCGTATTTGAGCATTTCAGCACTAATACTGTCTATGCCAGCAGCCTTACCGTTTTTTAAGTTCTTAATTATGTCTCGGACCTCAGTGACACAGACTTTTTCAATTGGGTTTTCTAATGCATTATGTTCTATGTCGCAGTTTTGTTGTCCTATATCTTCACCTCCTAATAGTTCTTTAAAAGAGTCTTTCAAAGCGTCTACTATCCCGTCTATATCATATAGCATTTCACCTTTGCTGTTTCTCATGCTAGCAAACTCTGTACTTTTACTTTCCTTCAACTGTTTATATAGTAGTTTCATTATTCCTCCAAAGCCGTTTTGTATTTTGTTCTCTTCTTCTGTTCTGATTTTTTCTTTACTCTCCTTGACTAGTCGTTTCATTTTCCTCTTTTTGTCTTTGTAATCATTTTTGAGTCTATTTCTCTCCTCATCGCTAAGACCTGTCATGTTTAATGTTCTCTTGTGCGCTTTTTTCTTTTCTCGCTGGGCTGCTTGAATTTCATCATTCCACCATGCATCACCAGACTTTCTTCCTACCACTGCCGTACCACACACTTCAATTGCAGTTTTAACAATGGTATCCCGTAATAAAGCCCACGCGCCCTCTATATCTTTATTGCTCGTAAGCGCTTCCCAAGTTGCCCTATCTATGCGTTCGCTTAACTTATTTTGAAACTCTATTCGCACTTCCGGTTTCTGTAAATTTTCAATCTTTATTCGAGTTTGTTTCGTTTTTTCTGTTCTCTTTCTTTTCCATCCCCGGCCTAAGTTTATTTTAGAGATTAAAAGATAATGATCAGTATTGCATTCGGAACCCCTCATGACTCTTGTATCTTTGACTAGTTCTCTTAGTCTTTCATCCGCAATAACGAAGTCAATTACACTGCGGTTATTTCCTTTACACCAAGTGTACGTGTGGATCATTTTATGTCGAAACCAAGTATTGGTAATAAATAGGCCCTTTTCTAGGCATAAGCTAACTAATTTTTCCCCGTTATAATTTTTTCTTGGATCCCCAAATTTACCTAGTACCCTTTCTGTATCTGTATCCTGACGTTGAACGCCGACCCATCCGTTCATATCTCCTAGCAGGATTATTCTTTCACCTGGATCGCAAGTACTTATTGTGTCATTTAAAGTGTCCCAGAAAGCGTCTTTGACTTCTCGCGGCTTACTGTCAACTGGGGCGTAGCACGCTATGATAAATAACCTTCTGATTCCTACCTTCATTCTAGCCCACAACAATCTGGGAGATACAAAATCATGATCTTTGAGATGCTGTCTTGCTTTTT
>CAKNYM010046709.1:0-18409 GCA_932195095.1 Andricus curvator
AATGGAAGTGTAAGCAAGTCAATTTTTTAAGGCCAGCTGGCTAAAAATTAAACGTTTATCTCTCTCTCTCTCTAAATGCGAATTAGTAGAAATTTCACCAATGCAATTATTAGAATTGTGTTTGACTGTTAGAATAATAATTATTTTTTTGCGGTTTTTTTAAAATGCAGATTGTTTCTAATACGTAAAATGCTACTTTATACTGATAATTATATGTTTACATCGATTATTTAAACAATTTATTATTGTTTTTAGAAATTTTCTCTTAGAATAGAGTTAGAAAGTCGCGGTTTTTTCAAAAATGTTCCACTTTTTGTCCAATTTTCAATTCGAGTGACGTAATAGTTAATTAATGTTAACAAACATAATTGTTCAAACGAATTATTATTATTGTTAATTATATTCTCTTTGAATAATGCTAGAAATTGCGTTTTTTCTGAAATTTTAAACTATTTGTCTATTTTTCAGTTAAAGTGACTTAATAATTAATTAAATTCAGCAAAAATAATTGGGTAAACAAATTATCATTGTTTATAACTATTTTCATCTATATTAATGCCAGATAGTTGCGGGTTTTTCTGAAATTTTAAAGTTTTTGTTCACTTTTCACCTAGTGAGGAACAATTATTGCAAATTAACAAAAATAATAGTTTAAACAATTTATTATTGTTTATAACTATCTTCTCTCAAGTAAGTTCTAGAAAGTTGTGTTTTTTTCTAAAATGTTTACCTTTGATTTGCCTTTTTAGTTATGAACAAATAATAAATAAACATTAGAGAAAATTATATTTTAAATAATTTCTTTCTTTTTCGTAATTATATCTTTCTAAAATAAAACAGATATTTTAAATATTCTTTAAATTTTCTATATGGATCATATTAAATGTAAATTTTCCTTGAAGTAAAAAGTTGACAAAAAGTTAAAAAATTCAGAAACAACTGCAACTTTCTAGCAATTATCTAAGGAAAGATAATTATGAACGATAACAAATTGTTGAAACAATTATGTTTGTCAACTTGCATTAATTATTACTTTACTAATTAGGTGAAAAGTTGACAAAATTGCAAAGTTTCAGAAAAAAACCGCAACTTTTCTAGCATTACTATAGAAGATACTTTATTATTAATAATAATTTGTTTAAACAATTATGTTTGTTGAATTTTAGTAATTATTACCAAACTCTAAGTGAAAAGTGGACAAAAAGTCGAATATTTCAGATAAAACCGCAACTTTCTAACATTATTCGAAGATAATGTTATTTAAAATAATAATAAATTGTTTAAACAGTTAATTTTGTTAACTCTAATTAATTATTTACCTTAGCCTTATTAAAAATTGGACAAAAAGTGGAAATTTTTGTAAAAACTGCAGTTTTATAGCATTATTATAAGAGAATATTATTAACAATAATAATAAATTGTGTGAACTGTTATATTTGTTAACAATAATTAGGTATTGCCTTCCTCTATTCGAAAATTGGACAAAAAGTGATACATTTTTCAAAAGACCGCGACTTTCTAACTCTATTCTAAGAGAAAATTGCTAAAAGATAATAATAAATTGTTTAAACAATTTGTGTGAACATCGCATTATCAGTATAAAGTCGTATTTCATGTATTAGAAACAATCTGCATTCAAAAAACCGCAAAAAGATTATAATTAGCGCAAAAAACTCGCGAAACCCATTTTTTCACTTATGGGGTATTTCGGGACCCTATAAAACAGACTTATGGGGGGTGATATGTAAAAAGTAATATTTTATTCGTTATCTATGGCTAATTGTCAAGAGAATCTTTGAGTTTTAACTCGATTCACCTAATATTGACGATTCTGAATAAAATGTACAAAAACGTTTTTTTTTATGGGAAATACGTGTTGAACTTCAGGGGGCTTGCGCCACATCTAAATATCATTTTTTTTTCAAAACGAAAAAAATTGATTTTTTGGTGTGGATTCGAACAAATTTCCGGGCGATATGCAATATGCATGGAAATTCGAGAGAAATAAATTCAACCACCCTAATGATCAAGCTATCAGCTGTCAGCGCCATCAGCTGTCAGTCGGCGTCCTTCACACTTCAGGTCGTTGCTACGTTTTGCCACTCTCACTTTTTAGCAGTTACCGTATTTTTTTCGCAAAACCAGAGAATTGCCCAAAATCCTGCCACCGCGAAAACCCTTTCAGGATATAGAATATTTTCAAAGTGCATTTTTGAAACCTTAATCCCGATTTATCGAATCTTAGTCATAAAGTTTGAGTGCCCCACAAATTTTATCATTTTCAGTTGGACACAGTTCCATTTGAACAGCCTTAAATAAAATTCTATTTAATGTAAAATGAGCTCATTTTATTTAAAACTACCGTTTAAAATAGTAACTAGCAACACATTTACCAATTCATTTTGTATAGTAGCATTACCAATTGAACCGCCGGGTGCAATAACCAGCCCGACGCCCGAAAACGCGTAAAAGTATTGTCCGATCTTCTCAAAGAAAGTAAATTTTCAAAATCGAAAAATCAATTTTTTGAAAATGTAGAATTCTAGAGAATAAGGAAATGAAATATTTCCTCTTAAACATTTTTTCCAAACGTTTATTTTTAATAATAAAAATGAAATATTGAAAAAAAGTTTCTCCCTGATTTAATTGAGTTTTAAAACTTAAATCGTTCTAACTCGGCCAAATATTATTGAAATCATTTCATATTTGTAGGACGTATTCAAAATACTCTAGCGACGCCTGGGAAATCATGAAAAAGTTAACAATCGCTTATTGTTTAATAATATTCAATTGCAAAATGAGGTGAATCGATAATTGTATTTTCTTGTTTTCGCCGGTAAAAAGTATCTAGGTAACTTCGACTTTCAAAAAACTTCGAGTGAGTGATTTGTTCAGCAACGTTGAATGAAGTTTTCTAGTAAAATCTCATATCGAATCGTTGAAAATTTACTGAGATATTCAGATTTAGAAAAAGTAATCGCCGTCTGCCCGCGCTGACTGAACTACGAGAACGCTGCCTGACAGAGCAGTCCTCGCGACGCATTAGCTAACAGCGCGGGCAGACGTCGAATACTTTTTCCAAATCTGAATATCTCAGTAAATTTTCAACGATTCGATATGAGATTTTACTAGAAAACTTCATTCAACGTTGCTGAACAAATCAGCTATATAAGTCCGGACACTTGAGTCTGGGACACCCTGTATATAGTTACTAATTCGTTTAGTCGGTTATTCTCACACATTGAATCAGTAGATTTTTACTAATCAGCGGTAAACGAATCGGCGCTATTTAAATCAGTAAAAATTTACTACCAATTAGTAGTTTTCTACTAATTTAGATTTAGAGAGTAACGTTTCTAGTGACTCGCCCCTTCCCTGTTACAAAACATAGATTTTTGTGCAACCCCCCCCCCCCCCCACCCTTAAGTTGGTAACATAGTTTATGGACAATGTCTTTCTAAGGAATTAAGGCAAGGCAATTATTCATTCCTGCCATCCAACTCATCTTCAGACGAAGATTTATACATATATCGATGTTAACGACCCTTCTCCTTGCGGTAAATAACACTTATGTTAATGCAGGCTGTAATACTACGGTACATTTACCTGGATAATAATTTATAGTTTCTTACGCAAAGCCCCTGATATTATACGATGCGTTTCACTCGTAAGTCGGTTGGGTTGCACTCATTGAGGGATACATAAGTATTTTATTATTTAAGGCCATGTGCCGAGTAGGTCGCGTGACCGGATTCCTACCTTATCTACACTTTTTTTATTTCCTAACTTATTTTGTCACGAATGGCCACATCGAGTTGAAAATTTGGGGTACTAAATAAGAAGCACTAATAAAGGTGGGTGTCGTCCTGAATTTTTACAATGATGAAAAAAGTTTTTTTTGTAAACAATTTTTTTGTTGCTTTTTTCATGATTATTAAAATTTAGGACCAGACCCACCTCTCTTAGTGCTTCTTATTTATTATCCCAAATTTTCAACACGATGTAGCACTTTGTGTGAAAATAAGTTGGGAAATAAAAAAAGTGATGGTAAGGTAGGAATCTGGTTACGTGACCCACTCATCGCATGGCCTTAAGGGCATGTGACACTTATCTGATTCCTACTTTACCGACATTTTGTTGTGGATCATGCCAATTCCAGATGAAATGAGATACCAAACTGAAACTTTGGAAAAATAAAGAAAAGTTACTAAGGAACGTTTATGTACTAATACATATTTACAATTACAAAAAAAAAATAATGTTTGCAAAATTTTTTTTTAGTAGTGAAAATTTATTAGTACATAAACGTTCCTTACTTTCTTTTATATATTTTCCCAAAGTTTTAGTTGGATATCTCTTCTCGTGTGGAATTGGTATGATTCACAAAAAAATGTCGGTAAAGTAGGAATCAGATAAGTGTCACATGCCCTCAAAATTTTAATAAGGGGCCGTGCATAAATTACGTGAATTTTTTTTTGGGGGGGGGGGGGTAGTTTAAAAAATTTTTTATGCTTTCTTATGTGGGGGGGGGGAAAAGTGGTTTTGAACTAAAATTCTGTTTCTTTCTTGAAAAAAATTTTGGTTAGGTTGAAAATTTAAGAATTTTGTTGAAAATTTGTACTTTTGGTTTAAAAATTCATTTCTTTTGGCAGAAATTTAATCCTTTTTGAATAAAAATGCAATTGTCTAAATTAAGAATTAACCTGTTTCGGTAGAAAATTAAACTGTTTGGTCGAAGGTTGAATTACTTTGTTGAAAATAATTTTTTTTAGTTGAAGATTCATAATTTTAATTACACATTAATATCTTTGGTTAAAAATTTAACTATTTTGTTGAAAATTCATTGAAAGATTCAAATATTTTGTTGAAAATTCATGTATTTTGTTAAAAATTATTCTTTTTTGGTAGAAAATTAATCGTCTTCGTTGAAAATTTATCTTTTTGGTTTAAAATTCATTTATTTGGTTGAAAAATATTTTTCTAAATTGAAATTTTTTTTTCTAACTGAAAATTTAACTATTGTATCTTTTGTCGATAATTGATCTTTTTTTACAGAAAATTTTTTTCGGATAAAAATGCAACTGTCTGATAAAAAATTGCCTTGTTCCGGTTGAAAATTCATCTCTGATGAAGATAATTTGGATTTTCTTCTCAAAAATTCAACAATTTGGTAGAAAATTAAACTATTAGGTCGAAAGTTAAACAACGTTTGTTGAAAAATAATTTTTTTAGTTGAAGATTCATTAGTTTAGTTAAAAATTCATTTCTTTGGCTGAAAATTTAACTATTTTGTCGAATATTCGTTTTTCTTTGTTTGCTGAGAATTAATTTTTTTTAACTAATAATTTCACTATTCCATTTTTCGTTGAAAATTCATGTATTTTGTTAAAAATTAATCTTTTTTGGTAAAAAATTAATCCTCTTTGTTGAAAATTTACCTTTGGTCAGAGACTTATATCCTTGGTTAAAAAATAGTTTTTTTTTTAAATTAAAAATTAATTTTTTCAACTGAAAATGTAACTATTCTATTTTTTGGCAAAAATTGATATTTTTTTATAGAAAATTAATCTTTTTCAGATGAAAATGCAACTGTATAATTGAAAAATAACGGGTTTTCGTTGAAAATGAATTTTTGTTGTTGAAAATTCACATTTTGGGGTTGAAAATTCATTTCTTCTGAAGAAAATGTGTACTTTCTTCTCAAAAATTAAACAATTTGGTAGAAAATGGAACTGTTTGGACGAAGGTCTTGGGGGGGGGGGGGTACGTGGTTTTGGACTAAAATTCTGTTTCTTTCTTGAGAAAAAATTTGGTTTGGTTGAAAATTGAACAATTTTGTTTTGATTGAAAATTAACTTTTTTGATGAAAATTCACATTTCGGGGTTGAAAATTCATCATTATTGAAACAAATTTGTATTTTCTTCTCCAAAATTCAGCATTTTGGTAGGATATTAAACTGTTTGGTCAAAGGTTGAATTACTTTGTTGAAAATCTTTTTTTTTTAGTTGAAGATTCATCATTTTTGTTGAAAATTAATTTTTTCAACTGATAATTTAACTATTCCATTTTTGGATAAAAATTGATCTTTTTTAGTTGAAAACTCATCTAATTGGTTAAAAATTAATTTCTTTGGTTGAAAATGAATTTTTTTTTAAATTAAAATTAATTTTTTTAACTGAAGATTCAACTATTCCATTTTGTGGCGAAAATTGATCTTTTTTGATAGAAAATTAATCTTTTTCAGATAAAAATAGAACTGTCTAATTAAAAATCACCCTGTTTCATTTTTGGTTGAAAATTGATCGTGTTTAGTTTAAAATTCAACTATTTGATTGAAAATTCGCCTCTTCGGGTTGACAATTCTTTTATTTTTGAAGAAAATCCAACTATTTGGTTCAAATTAACTTTTTCATTGAAAATTCAACTTTTTGGTTCAAAGTTGAATTACTTTGTTAAACATTCATTTTATTTGTTGAAGATTTAACTATTTTGTTAAAAAAAATTTTTTTTTGGTAGGAAATAAATCTTATTAATTAAAAATTTGACTACTTGGTTAGAAGTTGAACTGCTTTGTTAAAAATTAATTTTATTCGTTGAAGATCTATTGAAGATCTCTTTGGTTGAAAATTTAATTATTTTCTGGAAAACTCGTTTATTTTTTGGTTGAAAATCAATTTTTAAAACAGAAAATTTCGCTATTCCATTTTTAGTTTAAAATTCAACTATTTAATTGAAAATTAACCTCTTTGTTGAAAATTTATAATTTTGGGTTGAAAATTCAACTGTTTTGTAAATAATTTGCCTTTTTTATTTGAAAATTCAACAATTTAGGTTAATCTTTTTTCTCTATTGCATCTAAAATATTTCTTGGTTGAAAAATTATTTCTTTTATTTAAATTCAACTGTTTTTGATTAACCATTAAAATATTTTTTTTTTTTGTGAAATATCAACTATTATATTTTGTGTTAAGAAATTATTGTTTTTTATCAAAAATTCAACTACTTGGTTGAAAGTTGAACATTTTGATCGAAAATTCATTTGTTTTAAGATTCATCATTTTACTTGAAAAATAATTATTTTGATGAAAATTCAAATTTTTGGTGAAAATTGCTCTTTTTAGATAGAAAGTTCATCCTTTTAGGTTGAAAATTTCTTGTAAAAAATTCGGCTTCTTGTCTTGAAAATTCAAGGATTTTATTAAAAAGTAATCTTTTTTTAAAAATTGAACGATTTTGTTAAAAATTCTTCTCTCTGGCTAGAAAATTCGGCCCTCTGGATTGAAAATTCATCTTTTTTGGGTGAAAATTCATTTTTCTGTGTTGAAAATTCAACCGTCTTCTAAAAAATCCTTCTTTTTAGCTTGAAAGTTTAATTACGTTTAAAAGTGCAGCTGTTTGTGGTTTAAGTTTAAACTTTTTTTTTTTTTTTGAAAATTCGACTATTTGGTATTCCAATTTTCCAAGTCTTTCTCAGTATTAAAATTTATTAATTTTACAAATGTACACCTGCAAAATATTTTTTGAACCATAAAAACCTAATGAACCAATGCATAAATAAAAAAAATTGAATAAGTTCGAACAATAATATATTACAAAATAAAATGACTAGAAATTAAAAAATGTCAAAATCATAACTTTGATTAATTTCGAAATTCCTTGGTGAAAAATATCTTGATACTATAATCAGCAAATTTTGTATGGTCACACATAAATATTTTTACTATTAAACATAATTTATCTACTTCTTATGTAATGATCTATATTATTTATAGTCATTTCAATGGCTCCAGGGAGTAATTAAAAGATACTAGTGCAATTTTATAACTTACGAAAGTTCCTTAATGAACTGCATTTTTTCAAGAAATTTCTAGGGACTAATTTTTTTATTCATCAGTAACCGTTGTATTTAATTATTTAAATAAATATATTCGATTGTAAACGTAAAAATCTCTATTCAAATTTTTAGATTCTTTCAAAAAACGCTGAAAAATATTCGTTTTTTTTCAAATTTGTTCTCGTAGGTGCGAAACTATCACTGGTTCATAATACCCGCGTGAAAAAACATGCGAAAGCACTTGCGGGATGGATGCAGAAAGTGGTCATCCTTGGGTCGTTCCGTGTCCTCAAGACACACAAGGATTTCCCCGGCCTTGAGATAAATATATACAATCATACATTCAAAACGGATTTCTTATTGCACTTGTGAATTTTAAGTATCTTATACTAAAAAAAAGTATCAAGCACTTTTTGAAATAGGTAAAATTCAAATTTATGAAAATTATTATGTCATATATTTTTAATCATTGTTTAGAAATTTTTATTCTACATTAAAAACTGATTAAAAAAGTAATATAAAAAAGTTAGAGGATGACCGTAGTTCACGGAAACCTGGTAATCAGGGAAGAATCAGGGATTTTGAAAAAAATTTCGCAAAAGCCAGGGAATTTCTATAAAAGGCACTTTGAATAATTTTCAAGGATAATTAATAAACAATTTTTATTTAAAATAATTTTATTCAGCTTATAAAAGGTTTTGTACTAAAAATATTACAAGATTAATTTTCTTAACTGATAATTTAACTATTACATTTTTTGTTGAAAAATTATCTTTTTGGTTGAAAATACAACCATTTGGTTGAAAATTCCTTGAAAAATTCAAATATTTTGTTGAAAATTCATGTATTTTGTTAAAAATTAATCTTTTTTTTTTTAGAAAATCAATCGTCTTCGTTGAAAATTTTTCTTTTTGGTTTAATATTAATTTATTTTTGGGTTTAAAATTCATTTCTTCTGAAGAAAATTTGTACATTCTTCTAAAAAATTAAACAATTTCGTAGAAAATTAAAGTGCTTGGTCGAAGGTTGAATTACTTTATTAAAAATCTTTTTTTTTTAGTTGAAGATTCATCATTTTAGTTAAGAATTAATTTGCTTGGTTACAAATTTTGGTGAAAATTCGTACTTGATTTTTTGAGGAAAATTAATTTTTTCAACTGATAATTTAACTATTCTATTTTTTGATAAAAAATTTATCTTTTTTAGTTGAAAACTCAACTAATTGGTTAAAAATTCATTTCTTTGGTTGAAAATTAATTTTTTAACTGAAAATTCAACTATTCCATTTTTTGGCGAAAATTGATCTTTTTTGATAGAAAATCAATCTTTTTCAGATAAAAATACAACTGTCTAATTAAAAATTACCCTGTTTCTTTTTTGGTTGAAAATTGATTGTTTTTAGTTTAAAATTCAACTATTTGATTGAAAAGTCGCCTTTTTGGGTTGAAAATTCAATTTAAAAAAAAATTTTTTTTTAAAAGATTCTGGTCTTAGAATATATATTAATGGGCTGGGAAAATAAAAAATTTGTCAGGGAAAAATTAGGGAATTTTGAAAATGAAGTTTTGCATTTCCATTTCCTTTTTTTGCAGTTCCTCCTGACGATTATATTTAGAATAAATTTTTGTATTATTTTGTTAAATCTTCAAGAAGAAAATTAACTTTTTGTTGAAAATTTATATTTTCGTGTTTAAAATTTAACTAAAATATTTCTTCGATGAAAATTCAACTATTTTGTTGAAAATTCGTCTTTTTGGGTTAAAAATTCATCTGTTTAGGTGGATATTTTAACTAATTGGTTTAAACTAAATTTTTTGTTAAAAATTCAACTGTTTTGCAGAGAATTTGCCTTTTTGACTTAAAAATTCAACAATTTGGTCGACATTTTTTTTCTCTCTTGAATTAAAAATCTTTCTTGGTTGAAAATTTATCTCTTTTGGTTCAATTCAACTGTTTTTGATTTAAAATAAAAATCTGTTTGGTTGAAGTATCTAATATTACATTATTTGTTGAAAATTCATTTTTGGTTAAAAATTGAACTAATTGGTTGAAGATTGATTCAATTAAAAAAAAAAAAAATTTCGTTGAAGATTCACCATTTTAGCTGAAAATACATCTCTTTGGTTGAAAACTAGATTTTTTTAATTCTAATATTTTTAAATCAAAATGTAACTATTCCAGTTGAATATTTATCATTTTAGTTGAAAAATAATCTCCCTAGTTAAAACATTTAACTTTTTGTTGAAAATTCAACTGTTTTACAGAAAATTCTTCTTTTGGATTGAAAGATCAACAATATGGATGAATTCTGTCGATGCGCAGTTGGAGAAGGCCTAAATTTTAGGAGCACCGTGCAGTGTATGGCCGGCCCCTTAAGGCTGCGCAGTAGACGTTCAGAGCACTTTCAGCTGCGCAATAGACTTTTAAAGCACTTCTGGCTGCGCAGTAGAGTTATATGGTCCTTATGAATGCGCAGTAGGTTTCTCCTGCATTTACGGCTTGCGCGAATAAAAAAATCATAATTCAAAGCAGTAAATTGTTTAACGAATTAAGGTGCGTTGAAAATAATGAGGGTGCCAAGAATTGTAAACTGCAACGCACGTGAAGGCATTTAATCTGCATTGTCTGAACTTTCTCTGGAGTACGTGAGTCGCAGCTGCGTCGCTATCTTTCTGATATTTTGCCATCATCCATTCCACATATATGGGCATAACCGCGTGTCTTATTCTTGTCTCTGGGGCTTAAATGTTAAAAGATAAAAGTTGAAAGAGCCCGGATTTAAACCTGAGAGTTCCCTACATACTCTTGAGTTTATGTCGTTGCGGATCGTTGCGAAATTCCTCGTCTCGGCCATTAGTCAGTAAATCCGTTAGGCCTCCTGGTTTCATAAAACCCGGAAAAGATGAAGAATGAAAAAGACTCACAGATCAAAATAGTTTCAAACTGTAATTAAGCGTCTTTGACAAATCGTCTCCATTTCATCCGAAAAAAAGGAGGTGGAAAGTAATCCCTATTCTCCATATACTGGGCTCTATACTAAACAGAAAGTCAAATAAGATAAGAGCCAGCTTAGTTCCGACATCAATCAAACTTCTATGTGGGTAGAATTTCCAAGAGGCGCTAATTACCTCTGAAAGAAGAAATTATTCCCATCTCTTCTTCACAAGTTCAGTAGTCATTGACGATAAAAGAATCTGCAAACAACGTTTTTTTAAAAATTCAGATGTTTGGAAAATGCGGTTCTTATAGTTTTTCTTTCTTTTTTTTGAATAATTTAAAAAATAATAATAATTGAGTTTTGAGGGCTTTTAAAATGAAATTTTCTTGAATTTCTGCCAACTTTTGAGAACGTTTTGATCTAAACGTTCTGCTAGATTCTGCCATTAGCTACTGTTCCGGTGAAACGCTTGACAAGTTAATGGTGCGCTTAACGGATTTAAGCTCGAGTTTGTGAACACTTTTTGGTCAAGTCTCTCATAATCGCTTCTGGGTAATTCAAGAATAATTTTACCCTCGCAATTATATACAATTTGACAGTCTATACAATATACGTCAGGGTGGTCCAAAAATATATTAAAAATTTTTTTTCTCGAATTTTCATGCATATCGCCCGGAAATTTCCCATAAGAAAAAATACGCTTTTGTAAATTTTATTCAGAATCGTCAGTATTGGCTGAATAGAGTTGAAACTCAACATTTCTCTTCACAAATAGCCATAGAATAAAAATGAAATAGTACTTTTTAAATATCACCCCCATAAGTCTGTTTGATATGGTCCCAAAAAACCCCATAAGTGAAAAAATGGATTTTGCGAGTTTTTGGCGCTAATTATGATTTTTTTATGTTTTTTGAAATGAAAATTGTTTCTAATACATGAAATGCTACTTCTGAATGATAATTCAATGTTTAAATACATTTTTTAAACAATTTATTATTATTTTTATAGTAATTTTCTCTTAGAATAGAGATAGAACGTCGCGGTTTTTCCAAATTTTTCAACTTATTTTCAACTTTTGAGATAGAGCGAGGTAATAGTTCATTGATGTTAACAAAAATGATTGTTTAAACAATTCATTATAATTTATAATGATATTTTCTTTGAATTATACTACAAATTGCCGATTTTTTGTGAAATTTTCAACTTTTTGTCCACTTTTCACTAGAGTTTGGTAATAATCATTTAAATTTGACAAACCTAATTGTTTAAACAAATTATTATTTTTTAAAACTATCTTCCATATGCTAGATAGTTGCGGTGTTTTTCTGAAATTTTCCACTCTTTGTCCACTTTTCACTTAATTAGCAATGTGATAATTTGAGCAAGTTGAGAAAATAATTGTTTAAACAATTTATTGTTATTGTTAATAATATTCCCTTTGCTTAATGGTAGAAAGTTGGGATTTTTTCTGAAACTTTTAACTATTTGTATATTTTCTCTTGAAGTGACTTAATAATTAATTAAATCGAGCAAAAATGATGATTTAAACAAATTGTCATTGTTAATCACTATCTTCATCGATATTAATGCCAGATAATTACGCTTTTTTCTGAATTTTTGTACTTTTTGTCCACTTTTTACTTGGAATGAGTTAATAATTAATTCAAGTTCATAAAAATGATTGTTTAATCAATTTATTATTGTTTCTAACCATCTTATCTTAAATAAGTGCTAGTTGCGGCTTTTTCTGAAATGATTAACTTTGCCTTGCCTTTTTAGTTATGAACAAATAATAAATAAACTTTAGAAAAAAAATATTGTAAAAGATCTGTTTCTTTTTCGTGAATATATTGCCATAAACTTTTTGTTGTAATTCAAAACAAAACTTTTACAAGTTATATACAGACCTATAGTCCTCCCACCTACTCCTAATAATTTCATTCTTTGTTTTTTTCACTTGCGTAAGATTGCTTTTTTGTTTAAATTAATTTCTTTAAAACTTTGGGAAAATAGCAAAAATAAATTACTAATTAAATTATTTTTCTTGGGTTTCACTTATTATTTTTTCATAAATAAATATTCAAAGCAAAACTAAACAAGCATTATTCTAAGAGAAGATACTTATCAACAATAATCAATTGTTCAAACAACTATGTTTGTCAACTTGAATCGTTTATTACATTACTAAGTAAAATGTGGGTAAAAAGTTAAAAATTTCAGAAGCAACCGCAACTATCTAGCTTTAATAAAGAATATAATAGTTATTAATAATAATAATTTGTTTAAATCATTAATTTCGCTTAATTGAATTAATTATTAACTCAATCCAACTGGAAAGTGGAATATTAGTTGAAAATTTCAGAAAAAACCGCAACTTTCTAGCATTATTCAAATTTAATATTAGTAAAAATAATAATAAATTGTTTAAACAATTAATTTTGTTAACATTAATTAACTATTTACCTCACTCTTATTGAAAAGTGGACTAAAAGTTGAAAATTTCTGAAAAACCGCAATTTCTAGCATTATTCAAATATAATATTATTCACAATGATAATAAATTACTTAAACAATTATTTTTGTCGACACTATTGAACTATTACCTCATTCTAATTAAAAATTGGAAGAATTTTTTTTAAAACAGTTGAATTTTCGATCAAAAAGTTCATTTTTAACCAAATAGTCGCATTTTTAAACAAAAAGAAGAATTTTCAACTGGAATACATAGTTAAATTTTCAGTTGAAAATAATAATTATAAAAAGACTAATTTTCAACCGAAGAAATTAATTTTCAACCAAACAGTTATATTCGTAACCAAAAAGGATGAATTTTCAATCACGATGATGAATTTTTTACCAAATAGACAAATTTTCTACAAAATACATGAATTTTCAACCAAATAGTTCAATTTCCAACTAGGAAAGATCAATTTTCAACTAAAAATATAAATTTTTAACAAAAAATGGGATAATTACATTTTTAGTTAAGGAAAGTAATTCTTAAAAAAAAACGAATTTCAACAAAATAGTTAAATTTCCAACCAGAGAAATAACCTTTCAAATAAAATTATGAATCTTAACGAAAATATATTTTCAATAAAAAAGTTTAAAATTTAACCGCATACTTGAATTTTTAACTAAAAAAGATAAATTTTCAACAAAAAACGGAATGGTTAAATTTTCAGTTAACAAAATTGATTTTCAACAAAAAATGAAACGAATTTTTAACAAAATAGTTAAATCTTCAACCAAAGAGGTTAATCTTCAAAAAAAAAATTAATTGTTAACAAAGTAGTTCAACTTTCAACCAAATAGTTCAATTTTTGACAAAAAAGTTGAATTTTTGACAAAAAATTGAATTTTTGACAAAAAATTGAATTTTTGACAAAAAAGTTGAATTTTTAATAAAACAGTGACATTTTCAACCGAATAGTTAAATTTTCAAGCGAAAAATACGAATTTTTCAGAAGACAATTGAATTTTCAATCAAAAGGTTTAATTTTAACTAAGAAAGATGGAATTGCAACAACAAAAATTAATTTTCTACGATAAAAAACATGAATTTTGAACTAAACAATTGAATTTTCAACTCGAAAAGAACAATTTTTAATCAATTTTCAACGAATAAATATACAAATTTTAAACAAAATAGTGAAATCTTCAACCAAAGAGGTGAATATTCAACTAAAAAGATTAATAAAATTGTTAACAAAGTAGTTGAACTTTCAACCAAGTATTCGAATTTTTGACCAAAAAAATGAATTTTTAACGAAAGAGTGGAATTTCCAAACAAATAGTATAATTTTCAATCGAGTAAAACGAATTTTTTAGAACTGGAATTTTTTAATCAACAGGTTTAATTTCGACTGAGAAAGATGATTTTTCAACCAAGAAAATTAATTTTTTGCGAAAAAAGGCATACGTTTTCAACCAAACAGTTGAATTTTCAACTCGAAAAGATCAATTTTGAATTAAAAATATCAATTTTTAATCAAAAGTCCAATATTTAAATTTTCAAGAAAAAGTGAAACCAATTTTCCACAAAATAGTGGAACCTCCAGCCAAATTAATTTTTTTAACTATAGATATAACTATTTCATTTTCGCTTGAAAATTGGTATTTTTAGTTGAAAATTAATTAAATTTGCTGGGAACTCGTTTTTTTTAAAATTTATTTCTCTAACTGAAAACTGAAATATTATATTTATGGTTTGTGAATTTATTTTTTTTATTTTAAGATTGAATTATTTTGTGGAGAATTCATTTTTTTGGTTGAAAATTTATTTTTCTAACTGAAAATTTAATTGTTCTATTTTTGGTTAACAAATTTTTTTTTATGAATACAAAATATTTTGTTGAAAATTCGTTTTTTTTTTGGTTGAACATTTATTTTTCTGACATTTCAACTATTCTAATTTTGGTTGAAAATTGATTTTTTTGTAGATGAAAATTCATGTACTTTGTTTAAAATGAGTCTTTTTTGGTAGAGAATTAATCTTTTGGGTTGAAAATCCAACTAACTATTTGGTTAAAAATTCATATTTTTGGTTGAAGATTCATCAATTTTGTTGAAAATCAATTTCTTTGGTTGAAAATTTATCGTTTTGACTTGAAAATACAACTACAAAGTGTTTTAAATATATTTAGAAACAAAATTTATTTTGCGTTAACATTAATAATATTCTAGGTGTATGGTTGGTTTTATACCTAGAAGAATTCAAAAATTGGGATATTGTAGCAACCCTGAATAAGGCACTGTTTAATGCGAATAATATGTTTTCTATTACTTAGACTTCTTTTATCATTTAAATTTAGCGCCCTTTCGAATTTGAAGCGATGCATTTTCCCGCGAAATTTAAACAATGTAATTTTTATTAATAAAAGTAGAAAATAAGATTTTTAAATCTTAATTCAAAATGCTCATAAATGCTCATTAAATTCTCAAAGCACATAAAGGTCGAGCATATTCTCATGCTTGTGAGAATTTCTCCGAGCACTTAAACTCTTTAGAACGCTACTGCGCAGCCAATAGAAAAAAAGAATGATAAATTAATTTTAATTTATAGAATTCCTGAAAATAAAAAGAAGAATCCAACGACCAAATTTGGACAACCACCATAAAATGCTCCAATTGTAATTTCAAAAAAAAAATTTCTTAAAAACAAACTTTTTTTTTTCTTCGGACAAAGAAGGATGCTGTATGAGCACAGAAACGTTGGTGAATATTATGAATGTTTTAGTGTTGTGATTTGATAATAGTAAAAATAAAAAAGACGAAAGAAATGAAAAAAGAGAAGGAAGGGGATTTGGTTGGTTGCCTTCTCCTTTTTTTTCCTCTTTTTTACTTTTGTCCAAAGAAAAAAAAAAGTTTTTAAACAAAAAATTTTTTTTTTTCGAAATTACAATTCGAGCATTTCATGGTGGTTGTCCAAATTTGGTCGCTGGATTCTTGTTTTTTTTTGCAGGAATTCTATAAATTAACTGGAGTATTGAACGTTAAATAGGATTTTGAATTTGATTTTATCTAATTTAAAATTCTTAAATTTTAAAATAATTTTAATTACTCACCCCATGGTGAACGCTGTGCCGGCATCGAGATGCGTGTCCCGAACAGAGACAACGTCCGCCAACATTAATTTCCTTAATTGAATAAAACGCTTTTCGTTTATCTGTTACAGTATCACCATTTCGTCGTAAACTTTGCATTCGAATTCTGACAAATCTTGCTTTTGTGAATTCTTGAATTGTCTCGGTATGATTTAATGCCCCTGGTCGACCATTCACCAAGTGTGTATGAATCTGAAAAGAAGCATTAAGTAAGAAGTAAGTAAGTAAGAAGTAAGAAGCATTAAATACAATAAGTAATTTTTAAATAATTTTGCAATAGTTGTAGTTATCAATTTGTCAATTTGGCAGTTTATTAGAGCATACGTCAAAATTGCAATATATGATTCTGTAATTGTACCCACTGTGCCTAAAAATATATAATTATTCTTCTTCCAATTCATAAAATATTGAAAATTGTACAAAGAATCGAAAACCATAATTTCCTCCCTTCCAACTGGATAAAAATCTTAGAAATATAAAATATCCCGCTGTCAATTCGACAGAAATTAAAAACTAAAATTTTCTTGTTTCATACTCAATAAAGATACTAAAAATACCAAATTTGCTCGCCCTAAAATTGTAATATATTATTCTGTACCTGCACCCACTGCCCGGTAAGAAGAGAAGAATTCAAAAAAATTCAGAATCTGAATTCTCATTAATACGTGAATTTTCCTTCATCGAAAGTTCCACCAACGAGTAGAAAAAAAAAAGCAGAACCTATTCCTTTTAATTGACTCAGAAAAATTTAATGAAAGCGTATTGGAAGGAATTAAAAAGTGGAGAAATGTCAAAGAAAGAATAGAAAGGAATAGAATAATGTAACTTTTAAGGCGAAACTGTCAATTGAAATAAATGCATTTTTTTAATAAATAAGTATTGTATTTGGGTAAATTATGTGAACATTTTTTTATTAATCTATCGAACAGAAACATATTTTGACTAATTTCATATGAAATCTGTCTTGGAGCACGCACTACTGCTGTGCAAATTTGCATGGATTGCACAGCCACACAAAAAAAGTATACGGTGTCAAAAAAACGATCTATATAACATTGTAGTAATATTGGTCCAGCATAGTCGAAATCCAAATTTTTTAAATTTCTGCTTACCATTTTTTTTTACTTTGAATTTTTGGTTTAGGTTAAATTTTTGCAACTTGACTGCTAACATCTGAAATCGTTTTTAGGGTTAAGACAATATAAAATATTATTATTACAATCACTCCACCGTTATGGTAGACAAAAAAATTGTAATTTCCAAACTTATATTCCACAAAAACGAATAGAAACTATGCAAGTGCAGATATTTTGTGGACAGATTAGAAGGAATTAAAATAATCGAAAAAGAAGCATGTCAGAATGAAATTAAAAATAACCATGACAAAAAAATTGAAATTTCCAAACTTATGTTGCACACGGAAGAATAGAAACCATGTAAGCGCACACATTTTGTGGACGGATTAGAAAGAATTAAATTAATCGAAAATACAGCATGTAAGTATGGAATTGAAAATAACCATGAGAGGTGTGTCTACTGCTCGCATTAAGAGGAATTAAAAAAATGGAAAATATGTTCGCCTGCATGGAACACAACAAAAGCGGCAATCTTTAAGGAAATAGAAAAGAATTGCTTTCGTAGATAAACCTATTCTTTCGTTGGGCACTTCTCCCGATGGAAAATTAGCACATTCAAAAAAATTAAATAATGCTCACTCTTTCGTTTCTATCTGAAAATATTAATTTTTCTCTATTCTTCTCTTCTTACCGGATGTGCCTAAAAATATAAAACTGTCCTTCCAATTCATAAAATATTGAAAAACCAAAATTTCCTTCTTTCCAACTCAATAAAAATGACCAAAACCAAAAAAAGTGACTCTTCTAATTCAGAAAGAATCGAAAACTATAATTTCCCCCCTTCCAACTGGATAAAAATCTTAGAAATGTAAAATGTCCCTCTGCAATTCGACAGAAATTAAAAACTAAAATTTCCTTGTTTAGTACTCAATAAAAATGCTAAAAGCACCAAAT
>CAKNYM010046709.1:23542-33694 GCA_932195095.1 Andricus curvator
ATGAATTTTCAAACAAGACAAATAATTTTCTATCAAAAAAAGATGAATTTTCAACTGGAAAGGATAAATTTTTTAGCAAAAGAGAAGCGAATTTAAAAAAAAATAGAAGATGAAGTTTCAACTAAAATAAAAATACATTTTTTAACTGAAAATTTCAGCATATTATACCTTTCCAGTTTAAAAAATTAAATAGTTGAATAATAATTAATTAATAGTTCATTAATTAATTGAATAGTTAAATTTTCATTTAATTAATTTTCAACAATAACAAAAAAAACTTATTTTCACAAAAATAATTAAATTTTCAACCAAGAAGATAAATTTTTAACCAAAAAGATTAACTTTGAACGGAAAGAGACGAATTTTCATAAAAATACATGAATTTTCAATCAAAGATGTGAATCTTCAAACCACTACCTGGCGGCTCCTAAACTCCCCTGTTGCTTGACCCTCGGCGCGCAGACATCTTGCCAACCGACGTCACAACTTGAAATACCTAATTGAGTATTCTAACATTACGTCATACGTTTACTTAGGAGTTTGACTAAAATTAATTTCTTTTTGACGAAATTAAGTGAAAATTGTAATATTGCTTTGATTTTCAGATAGGAAACCCATTTCTCTAATTATTGATGGCAATTTGGTAAGTGCGCGATTTGGCAATCCGTCAAGAAAAATTATAATTTGCCCTGATTGAGGTTATAACCTCAATTGCCATCGACTAGCCCGACTAACCTTTCCAAGAAGAACATATTTTTCTGAAGCGTATCTTCATTACAAAACCTGCTTCGAAGTACTTATACAAGCTTCCCTGGCGAAAGTATCGGATAGGAATTCCTTCCGAACCAATCCGAAATCATCCGAAATCATCCGAATCATTCCGGAATCTGTATCCGAACCAATCCGGGTTAATTCGAAACAATCCGTAAAACATTTCTACATTTTGTTCGATCCAAATCGGTCAAAAATTAATCCGACTCAATCCGGTTCAAACCGAATAAATCCGAACCAAATTTTTAATCCGAATGAATCCGAACTCGGATTGACCTAAAACGATTTTCAACCTGAATGAATCCAATTCAATCCAAACTCGGATTCATTCGGATAGAAAATTCAGTGTATATCAATTCGAGTTCAGATTCATTCGGATTTATTTGGATTGAAACTTTTGTTCGGATTGATTCGGATTGGTTCGTTTTGGAGTTCGGATTGAACCGGATTGAGTCGGATTCATTTTTAAACGATTTGGGTCAAACGAAATGTAGCACCTTTTTCGGATTGGTTCGAATTGACTCGGATTGTTTCGGATACAGATTTCGGAATGATTCGGATTGGTTCGGAAGGAATTCCTATCCGATACTTTCGCCAGGGTTGGAATCTTTTTTAAGCTTTCAGTTGATTACAAAGTGTGATAACTATGCGTTAAAACAAAATAATTAACGAGATCAACCATAGTCATCTCAGATAGCTGCTCCAAGTCCTACCAAATTCCAAAAATGTTACCACCAACAGTCACGACAATGCAACCTAACCTCAATCACAATACATGATAATAAAAATTTTTTCTTGATGGATTGCCAAATCGCACACTTTCAAAAGTGCCAACAATATTACAGAAATGGGTTTTCTCTCTGAAAAGCAAAGCGATATTACAATTTTTCACTTATTTTTGTCGAAAAAAAAAAAAAATTTAGTCATACTCCTATGTAAACAATGCATTCCATTCCACCAAGTGATAAAAGCCTCATAGATTTCGACGTTACCGACCCAGTATGACGTAATGTTAGAATACTCCATACGTATTTTTGGTAACATTTCGGCGCCGATTTCAAATCGTAATATTCGCACTAAAAAAATTTTCAATTCGAGTGAATAGATCCTTCGATTTCCGGGAAAGGCTGCGGTTAATTAAAGGTCGTTGCTCACGTATGGTTTCGTGCGAAAGAAGAAACGAGACGAGATGCGACGAGACGTCAGAGAATATAGTGGAAAGGAGCAGAAAAGAGAGGAGCCGATGACAAAAAGAGCGATCCCTACATTCCGGCCATGTACGGTATACACAAGGGCCTTATAAGGGATCTCACGTACTCGCCCTGGTGGGGCCCAGTTTTACGCTTCTGTGCCGAGTATCGGACAAAAAAATCCAGGAATTGAAGAAAAAGGGAAAGAGAAACGAAGGTCGAAAGAGCGCCAGAGAGAAGCCTCACCAGATCGCGGAATCGAGAGAGAAAAAAATAAATGTGAGTCCCCTGGGATTCCTAGATAGAAACTTTTCGCTGCGGGAAAAATATCATTGTTGCTTAATGAACTTTCACATTATTAAGTCAAACATTTCAATGCTGGACTCAGACCAAATTAAATCTATAATTTAAGACGAAAACTGTTTAAATTTCGCGCCAAAATGAGGCAAAAATCGTAGGTTGAGTGTATCAATTAGGTATTTCAGGTTCCAAGATGTCTGCACGCCGAGGGCCAAACAATAATATTAATTGCATAGGACAAAACTTTTTTTTTTAATAACTAGGAAAAAAAAGGATTTTTCACGACAACCAAAAAAGATCAATTTTCATACAAGCGGAATAATTATCTACAAAAAAGACGAAATTTCAAGCAAAATAAAATTAATTTGCAACAACAACAAAAATGAATGTTTAACAAAATTATTCAATTTTCAACCAAAAATGGTATACCTGGAAAATTAATTTAAAAAAAGGGTTTTCAACAAAATCGGTAAGTTTTCAATCATTTTCGAACAAGAAGAATAATATTCTACCAAAAAAGACGAATTTTCAACAAAATACATGAATTTTCAACCAAAAGAATGAATTTTCAACTAAAAAAGATAAATTTATAACCAAAAAAAGGGAAGTTTAATTTTTAGACAAAAATTGTTTAAATTTCGCGCCAAAATAAGGCAAAAATCAGAGGTTATGTTCAAGTGTGTCAATTAGGTATTTCAGGTTGAGTGGGGGAAATCCAAGATGTCTACACGCCGAGGGCCAAGCATTAATATTAACTGCATAGGACAAAACTTTAGTTTTTTAACCACAAAGTTCAATTTTCAACTGAAAATAGAAAATTTTGAAGTAAAAAAAAAACTAATTTTCAAAAAAATTGTTAAATTTTCATCTATAGAAATGAATTTTTCACTAAAAATAAAAAATTTTCAACTAAAGAATTTAATTTTCAGCCAAGCATGAAAAAGGTAAAATTTCAGGTAAAAAATTAAATTTTCAACAAAAGAAATGAATTATAAACTAAAAAGATGAATTTTAAAACAAAAATAGACAAGTTATATTTTCAGTTGAAAATTTTTTTTTTAACCAAACAAAATGGAATGTTCAGCAAAATAGTTAAATTTACAACCGAAGAAATGGACTTACAAACAAAAATAATGATACTCATTATTACATAATTTTTAACAAAAAAGATGAATTTTCCAAAAACTCATTTTCTACCAAAAAGAGGAATTTTCGACCAAAATGAAATTATTTTACAACAAAAAAACGAATCTTTAACAAAACTGTTCAATTTTCAACAAAAAATGGTATAATTAGAAAATTAATTTAAAAAAAAGAATATTCAACAAAATCGGTAAATTTTCAATCATTTTCAAACAAGAAGAATCTTATGCCTGAAAGAATCTTCTACAGAAAAAGATGAATTTTCAACAAAATACATGGATTTTCAAACAAATGAGTGAATCACGAACTAAAAAAAAAAAATTTTAACCAAAAACTGGAATAATTTAATTTTCAGTTCAAATAACAATTTTGAACAAAAAAAAAAAGGTTTCAATAAAAAAGTTCAATTTTTAATGAAAGAACTGAATTTTCAACTGAAAAAGATTAATTTTCAAAAAAATGGATTTGTTAAACATTGAGTTAAAAAAAAATTTCATTGAAAAAAAGAATTTTCAACAAAATCGGTAAATTTTCAAACATTTTAAAACAAGATGAATAATATTCTACGAAAAAGACGGATTTACAACAAAATACATGAAGTTTCAATCATATCTTTGAATTTTGAACCAAAAAATATAAATTTAGACAAAAAAGATAAATTTTGAACCAAAAATGGAATGGTTTACTTTTCAGCTAAAAAAATAATTTCCAACCAAAAAGATCAATTTTTAAAGAAGAATAATAATTTTCTACCAAAAAGACAAATTTTCAACTAAAAAAAAAAAAAAATTTCAACCAAAAATTATATATATGAAATTTTAATTGTTAAAATGTATTTGTTAATTAAAACATTTTCTTTCGTAGCGATTCGTGTTTGAAATCTGATATTTCTGTACATTTTTCTTCTACTGCAAAGTCTGTTATATTCATCAGAAATATATAAAATTATATAAATTAGTATAATACTTAAGTTTTGAGTTAGAAAAAAGAAATTGTAACGAAAAAAAAATTTTTTCATCAAAATAGTTAAATTTTCAAACAAAAATGTCATTTTTTTAAACAAAAAGGCGAATTTTTAACCAAAAAAATTATTTCAACGAAAAGAGACGAATTCCCAATAAAATACATGAATTTCCAACAAACGGGGTTTATTGGTCAACTAGGAAAGATAAATTTTCAACTAAAAATCGAATATTTAAATTATCATTTAATTAATTTTTAATAAAAAAGAATTAATTTCCACCAAAATAGTTTAATCATCAACAAAAGCAAAATTAATTTTCAACTAAAAAGATGAATGTCCAAACAAGAAGAATAATTTTCTACTAAAAAGATGAATTTTCAACTAAAAATAATACATTTTTAACTGAAAATTTCAGCATATTATACTTAAGTTCCCAGTTTAAAAAATTAATTTTTAATAAAAAAAAACAACAACAAACTATCAACAAAATAGTTTAATTATCTACCAAAGAAACCATTTTCCAACCAAAAATATGCATTTTCAAACAAGAACAATAATTTTCTACTAAAAAGATGAATTTTCAACTAAAAAATAATACACTTTTAACTGAAAATTTCAGCATATTATACTTAAGTTCCCAGTTTAAAAAATTAATTTTTAACAAAAAAAAAAACAAATTATCAACAAAATAGTTAAATTTTCAACCAATGAAATCATTTTTCAACCGCAAAGATAAATTTTTAATTATAAAGAATAATCTTCAGCGAAAAGATATACGAATTCTTATTGAAATACATGAATTTTCAAGGAAATGGTTGATTTTTCAACTAAAAAGGATCAATTTTCAATGAAAAATGGAATAGGTAAATTTTGATTTAATTTTCGAAAAAAAAACTAATTTTCACGAGAATATTTAAATTTGCAACCAAAGAGATGAATCTCCAAAGCGCTGTATAGCTTGGCCCTCGGCGTGCAGACATCTTGCCAGCTGACGTCATAACTTGAAATACCTAAGACCTAATGGCGCCAAATTTAAATCGAAAATATAAAAATTGTTTTATTTCAAGGTGTAAATAAAATGTTTTTAAAGTTTACCTCGCCATTTTCCATAGGAGTTCGCCTGGAATAAAAACTCGTGCAGATAACCTCGTCATCCTTGGTGTAAGAAGGTTTGCCTGCCACAGGAGGCACCGAGTATCTTGACCAACATTCCGCATCACTCGGTGCATAATACTGCCAGGGTTGAAAATTTTCTCCATCGACTGATTTTTCCAAAATCCAAGCTGCCGGACGTGGCGAATTTGCAGCTTTCAAAATTACGTACTCAATTTGATAAACCTGAAACAAAACAGAAAATCACAAATAAAATAATAATATTTAAAAAACTGTCTACTTTATTGTAGAATATCATTCAACGGTGCATAACTGATAAATATATTCTAAAATTGTGAGGCGGCAAAGTCTAAAATTTAAATTTCGCGCCAAAATGATGAAAAAATACAAGAGCATTTTTAAGTGTGGTCAGGGTGTTCATTGGCGGGGAAAGCGGGAAACATTATTTCAGTTTAAAATATTCCATTTTTAACTCATTGAATTTGAAAATTTTTAATAAAAACGAGACATTTTTTTAAATATTGAGTAATATTTGACTGTCTATTTGAAAATAGAAATTAGAAATAAAATATTTAAACTTAAACAATTTGAAATAGAAAGCCTTGAATTGTTGAAATTTCAGAGTCCTAAATTTAATCTTTGAATGCTACAGTTTTTGAAGAATTTTTCGTATTTAATTTTTTTACAAATTGGAAGATTAAGTTTTGAATAAATAAATTTTAATCATAAATTTAAATGAATTAATACATTTTAAATACTTTAATAAATTTTATTTTTATTTTTATCGTGTTCGAAGATAAGAAATTTTGGTTTTGATTTTTTCCTGAATTGGAAGAGGAACATTCTTTTATTTTTAAGATTTTTCTCGAGTTGAATTCTCGAACAAAACAGATTCATTTTCAACCAAGCAGTGGCATTTAAAAAAAAATAAAATAAAAATTCTTAACAAAAGGGATGAAATTTCAAATTAAAAAGATGAATTTTCAGCAGGAGTAGAATTTTCGAGAAAGAAAAATAGTTTTAGACAATAAAAAACATAATTTTCATAAAAAATGTTTCATTTTTAAACAAAAAGATTATTTTTCTACTAAAAAAGACAAATTCACAACAAAGTACATAAATTTTGAACCAAATAGTTGATCCAACAAATTTCATAAATGTTCTACTAAACAGTTGAAGTTTTAAACCAAAAAATCAATTTTTAACTCAAAATGGAATAGCTAAATTTTCATTGAAACAATTAATTTTCTATTTTAAAAATAGAATTTTCTATAAAACAGTTGATTTTTTTAACCAAATTGTTTTGAATTTTCAAGCCAAAAAGGCAAATTTTCTACAAAACATTTGAATTTTCAACCACATAGTAAAATTTTCAGTTTAAAAAATTAATTTTAAACCAAAAAACGCGTTTTCAACAATGTAATTCAGTTTTCAAGCAAAGCGATGAATTTTCAACTAAAATGATGAATCTTTCACCAAAAAAATTAATTTTGAAGAAAGTAGTTCAAATTTCAACCAATGAGTTGAATTTTCAACCTATAAAGATGAATTTTAAACAAAAAATGTAATATTTGATATTCGAAAAAAATTTTCATTTTAAATCAAAAACAATTAAGTTTAATAAAAAAAAAGAATTTTCAACATAATACAAACATTTTGAACAAAATACATTAATTTTCAACTAAATAGTTAAATTTTCTACCAAGAGGATTAATTTTCTACCTAAAATTCGAATTTTTAGGAAAATATTCGACTTTTCAAACAAATAATTGTATTTTCAACTAAAAAAGATTCAACAAATAATTGTATTTCCAACTAAAAAAGATTCAACCAAATAATTGTATTTTTAACTAAAAAAGATAAATTTTCCACAAACTGATCCAATTTTCGATCAAATAGTTGATTTTCTACCAAATTCTTGAATTTTCTAGTCGAAAATACAATTTTTTTACAAAACAGTGGAATTTTGAACTCGAAAATGTGAATTTTCAACAAAAAAGTTATTTTCAACCAAAAAAGATGAATTTTCAAACCAAAAAAGAAAAAAGTTTCAATCAAATTATGGGAGAGGCACTGTTTTTGTTTTGAGCATTTTTATTACCAAATTTTATTAAAAATTTGGACTTTTTTCATTTGTATCCAATTGAAATTTATATCTCTTTCTTATTTGGATACCGTTTCAATTTGGATAAATTTGTTAATTTTGATGAATTTTCCATTTGGATTAATTTTTTTGTTTGATCCACTATGCATTTAGATGCAATTTTAATTTCAAGATTTACCATTTTAATGCAATTTAAAAAATTGAAACAAATTTTTCATTAGGACGCAATTTCAATTTGTATCAATTTTCTATTTGGATGCCATTTCAATTTAGATAAATTTTTCATTTGGATCCAATTTCATTTTTAATGCCGTTCCAATTTAGACCAAATTTCAGTTTGGATGAAATTTGGATTCACTCCCCATTTGCATCCAATTTTCATTTGGATCCAAGATCTGTTAGTTGTTTCTTTCATTTAAATACAGATCAAATTTGGATCCATTTTGCATTTGAATGCAATCAAAATTTGGATTTTTTCCATTTGTATCCAATTTAAATTTGTTTCTTTTTTATTTGGATAACGTTTTTTAAATTAGGATCAATTTTTTTAATTTAGATAGATTCTCCATTTTGATTAATTTATCATTTGGATGCATTTTCAGTTTTGATGCAATTTCAAATCAGACCCAATTTCAGTTTGGATAATATTTCAATTTGAATCCATTGCCCGATTGGATAGATTTTCCAATTGGATTCATTTTCCATCTGGATCCAAATTTCTTTTGAATGTAGTTTTAATTTGGATGTTTTCTATTTGAATGCAATTTGAAATAGAAATAAATTTATCATTAGGATGCCATTTCAATTTGTATCCACTTTTTATTTTGATGCTGTTTCAATTTGGATACATTTTTCATTTGGCTCTAATTTTCGTTTTAAAGCAATTTCAATTTTTCCAAATTTCAGTTTGAATGAAATTTTAATTTGGATCCATTTTCAATTTGCACCCAATTTTCGTTTGGATCCAAGTTCCGTTAGTTGCTTGTTCCATTTAAATAAAGTTCAAATTTGGATCCATTTTTCATTTGGATCCATTTTGCATTTGAAAGAAATTGAAATTTGGATATTTTCCGTTTGTATTCAATTTAAATTTGTATCTTTTTTTATTTGGATGCCGTTTCAGTTCGGATCAATTTTTTAATTTGGATAGAATTTTCATTTCGATTAATTTATCATTTGGATGCAATTTCAGTTGTGATGCAATTTCAATTCAAACCCAATTTAAGTTTGGATAATATTTCAATTTAGATCCATTTCCCTATTAGATAGATTTTCCAATTGGATTCATTTTTTATCTGGATCCAATTTTCGTTTGAATGTAATTTTAATGTGGATATTTTTTATTTGAATGCAATTTAAAATATAAATAAATTTAACATTAGGATGCAATTTCCATTTGTATCCAATTGGAGTTTGTTTCTTTTTCTTTTCTGGATACTTTCTCAATTTGTATCTAATTTCAGTTTTAATGCAGTTTTAATGCAGACCCAATTGGATTTTGGATGAAATTTCAATTTGTATGCATTTTCTATTTGGATGCCATTTCAATTCAGATAAATTTTTCATTTGGATCCAATTTCATTTTTAATGCCGTTCCAATTTAGACAACATTTCAGTTTGGATGAAATTTCAATTTGGATTCACTCCCCATTTGCATCCAATTTTCATTTGGATTCAAGTTCCGTTAGTTGTTTTTTCCATTTAAATACAGTTCAAATTTATAAGCATTTTTCATTTGAATCCATTTTTCACTTGAATGCAATTAAAATGTGGATCTTTCCATTTGTATCCAATTGGAATGTCTATCATTTACTTATTTGGATGCCGTTTCAATTTGGATCAATTTTTTAATATGAATAGATTTTCCAATTGGATTTATTCTTTATTTGAATCCCCTTTGAGATTGACTGCAATTGTAATTTTTAGCTTTTTCATTCGCATTTAATTAAAAATTGAAACAATTTTTCATTTGGACACAATGTCAATTTGTAACCATTTTCTACTTGAATGCCATTTCAATTTACACCAATTTTTCATTTGGATAGCTTTTTCATTTATATTTATTTTTCGTTTGGATCCAATTTCAGTTTTGATGCAGTTTGAATTCAGACGCAATTTCAGTTTGGATGTAATTTCAGTTTGGATCCATTTCCCATTTGGATCCAACTTCCGTTAGGTCTTTGTTCCACTAAGTACATTTTCAATTTGAATCAATTTTTCATTTGAATTCAATATCAAGTTGGATCCATTTTGCATTTGAATTCGATTAAAATGTGGACCTTTTTCATTTGTATCCAATTATTGGAATTTGTATCTATTTTCCATTTGGATGCCAATTTTTCAATTTGGATAGATTTTCTAATTGTATTTATTCATCACTTGAATCCCCTTTGCGATTGACTGCAATTGTAATTTTTAGCTTTTTCATTCGAATTTAATTAAAAATTGAAACAATTTTCCATTTGGACACAATGTCAATTTGTATCCATTTTCTACTTGAATGCCATTTCAATTTAAATCAATTTTTCATTTGGATAGATTTTTCATTTACATTTATTTTTCATTTA
>CAKNYM010046709.1:48639-59132 GCA_932195095.1 Andricus curvator
TTTATGTCAATCTTAAACGTTGTAAAATGGTCTAAAACACCTTAAAACCAAACCTTACACGAAAGTTTGAAAAAATTTGTTATTAAAAAATTGTCAAAGTTCACGATCTCATTTCTAAGTTCCGTCATTAAAAATTTTAAATGTTCATAAAAAATTACATTTCCTGTCATTGTAGAAAGTTGTAAAGTAGTCTAAAATGCGAAAAAACGAAATATAACACGAAGAAAAATTGTAAGCGATTTAAATTATTTATTTAAAAATTATTTCATTGATGTTCCTGTTAACAGTTCGTATATTTTTCATTTACATAACGTCGTATAATAATAAATATTTAATTAGAAAAAGAGAGTTTAAAATTTGGCGTTTTAACTTTTTTGAGCTGCAGCTTATGAGGATGGCTTTTTCATCGGGTTTTCGACTCGTAGGTTTAGCGCAATGGTCAAGACTCTCGACTGCTAGGTGATAGATTTAGGTATAGATGTAGGTTCGATGCCCCGTAGCGTTAGAAATTTTATTTGTAATATAATATTTAAAAATGTAATATATGTATTCACTCTAAACAGGACCATTAATATTCAAAGTCAAAATACTCGCAATCAATTAATATTGTTGTGTTATAATTATTTTAAAGGATTTTAATTCCTAATAAAAAAGTCAATAATGTGGCTAGACTCGGGTAATTAATAGGGGCCAGACCGGGGGCAGATCGGGCGTTTGACCGGCCCATAGACATGGCTCCACTGTGGCTACGTGTTTCATGATGAGTCTGGCCCTGACTCGATTTCCACATCTGGGCCCGATATGAACGAGTCTGGACCCGGTCGGGGCCACGGCGAAATTTCTGCACGGGCTGCGAAGAACAGAAGACAAAGCAGGGGCCAACATTATTTCTACTCTAGCCATGCAATATTGAAATTCATAACTAAAAACGAATGAAATAAATTAAATAAATGTTTTCTATACAAAAATGAAAAAAATAGAAAAACAGAGTAAAATTTGAATTTTGGTACCTTCAATCAATTGCTTATATCTCCGGTATTTATGCATATATTTTCCTCATCAATACCTTTTTTTCTCTTAAAAGTGCGATCTATATATAAAAAATAAGAAACTGGACATAATTTGAATTTTTCTATTTTTGCATGGCGATCAAGTAAATTTTCGATTTTTATTTTAGCGCAAAAAATGGACTCTTCTTATATATTTTGGGACACAACACCTAAACTACTAAACAGATTTGAAAACAATATGAAGAGCGATTGTTGGAAATTTTATTACCTTTCATTTGAGACCTCGTGCGACCCAATCTGACGTTTAAAACTCGATATATGGCCTAACATGTGAAGCCACCGCCGACAAAAATGGAAAAAAATTTCAAAAAATCATATCTCGAAAACCTATCCATAAAAAAATTTTTTAATGTGATTTTCGAGTTTAGCGAGCCAAAATACATAGAAAAAAAATAGTAACATTAAATGTACAGAAATTTTTTTTAATTTTGTAAACTAGTGTAATTGATAAACAAAGCAACGTAATTCAAAATCATCAGAAATATTTTGTAAGCAACTAAATTCTCGACCCAACCATACCTAATACGTTTTCAAACAAAATTTATTTTTTAATTAAAAAAAGACTTTAAAAAAGTGTCGACTTAGCCCCACTCTCCCCTACGATGTTAGATAAAGACACACGCAGAGTCATATTTTTGTAATGAAAAAAAATAATCTGCTAATTTGAAAGAATGGTAAGTAAGAAAGGAGAAGATCTTTCTTCAGAAAAAGGGGAAAAAATTAATTAAAATAATTTTTAATTCGTATTTCCATCTAGTCTGAAAAGACGTTAAAAATTTCTGTTATTCTCTGATAATACAGATTCCTTGAAAAAATTGTATCATTAATATTGAATTTACGCTCAATGTTCTAGTCCCTTAAAATAAAAATTTTATATAAATTGAAAATAGATTTTGATAATAAATTAAGGAAAAAAAAATGTAAAAAAAGGTCCATGAAATTGAAATCTCGTTGTAAGGGATCGAGAGCGTAAATTTTCTTTTGCTTACTCCGCAGCTTGCCATTTATGGAGATAGTGCAATGCCAATTTATTAGTGGTGCTCTTAGCCTTAGTTAAACGGGTCTCGTGTCCCGTGTGCTATATCCATAAAGGGAGTCCCTTTAAGAGACTCTGAGTTCGTGAGTGTCTTAACAAAGTGGAGCAACCGGCTAACATTACGGCGGTCTTCTTCAATTTTTCTTTTTCCTTTTTTTTCTTCAGATTTTTCCTTTTTTTGCGGATCGCTTCTTTCTTTTCTCTCCACCCTGACCCTGTTTATCTTCTTTTTATTAACCCCTACCCCCCACCCCTCACCTCAAACTAACGAGCTACTTTCCCAAGAACACTGAAAAAACGAACAAAAACATCAAGAAATTAATTCTACAAATTTTTATTCATAGAATTCACCATTTATAATTTTACTCTAGGGGAGGGTGGGGCTAAGTCGACATTTTCTTTTAAAGTCGTTTTTTTATTTAAAAAAAAATTTGTTTGACAACGTATTAGGTATGGTCGGATCGAGAATTTAGATGGCTATAAAATGTTACTGATGACTTTGAATCTGACAACCCCCTGGGGCTAAGTCGACACTTGACTATAATCTTTGCAGAAAGAAAAGGACACATTTTTTTAATTTTTATTATTGTAGCCAACTAAGTTTTCGATCCAGCAATACCTAATACGTTTTCCAACAATACCTAAGCTGACACTTTTTTTCAAGTCGTTTTTTAATTGAAAAAAATTGTATGAAAACGTATATTAGGTATTGTTGGATCGAGAATTTAGTTGGCTACAAAATGTTGCTTTTGACTTTGAAGTGTGATGATTCATTTATCAATTATAAGAAAAAAATTGAAGTAATGGAAAATATGTCGAGCGAAAAATCGTGGGGCTAAGTCGGCAACCCTCTGGGGCTAAGTCGACACTTGACTATAATGTTTGAAGAGAGAAAAGGACACATTTTTTAAATTTTTATTATTGTAGCCAACTAAATTCTCGATCCAACAATACCTAATACGTTGCCAAACAAATTTTTTTACATTCTCATCCTATAATGAGACGGTATTAGTTTTATGTAAAATTGGACTTCATCAAATCTTCACGTTTTGAGACCCCCTGAGTCAGAAAAAAACGATTTTCACAAAGGTGTCGGTCTGTCTGAATGTTTGTCTGTATATCTGTCTGTATCATGTAGGCACGATGAAGTACTCGGTATCGACGTAGCCCCACGCGTCAATTTTGTATATTGGTATCCGAAAAAGATTGAAAATCATCAGAAATTTAAATTTAACAACACATTCATGTTCAGCACCGGTTTCTACGTATGATGAGTATAGGGGAGAGTGGGCTAAGTCAACACTTTTTTTTTTAATCCTTCTTCTAATTAAAAAAAAATTGGTTTGACAACGTATTAGGTATGATCGGATCGAGAATTTAGATGGCTACAAAATGTTACTGATGATTTTGAATTATGACGCTTTGTTTATCAATTATTAGAAAAAAATGAAGTGATGGAAAATCTCTCGAGCTAACCCGACAACCCCCAGAGGCTAAGTCGACACTTGACTATAATGTTTGAAGAAAGAAAAGGAATCATTTTTAAAATTTTTATTATTGTAGTCAACTGAATTCACGATCCAACAATACCTAATACGTTGTCAAACAAATTTTTTACATTCTCATCCTATAATGAGACGGTATTAGTTTTATGTAAAATTAGACTTCATCAAATCTTCACTTTTTGAGACCCCCTGAGTCAGAAAAAAACAATTTTCATAAAGGTGTCTCTCTGCCTGAATGTGTGTCTGTTTATCTGTCTGTATCATGTAGGCACGATGACGTATTCGGTATCGACGTAGCCCCACGCCTCAATTTTGTATATTCGTATCCGAAAAAGATTTAAAATCATCAGAAATTTAAATTTAACAACACATTCATTGTCAGCACCGTTTTCAATGTAAGATGAGTAGGGGAAAGTGGGGCTAAGCCGACCCTTTTTTTCAAGTCGTTTTTTAATTTAAAAAAAAATTGTACGAAAACGTATATTAGGTATTGTTGGATCGAGAATATAGTTGGCTACAAAATGTTGCTTTTGACTTTGAAGTGTGGTGATTTATTCATCAATTATTAGAAAAAAATTGAAGTAATGGAAAATATGTCGAGCGAAAAATCGTGGGGCTAAGCCGACAACCCTCTGGGGCTAAGTCGACACTTGACTATAATGTTTGAAGAAAGTGAAGGACACATTTTTTTAATTTTTATTATTGTAGCCAACTGAATTCTAGATCCAACAATACCTAATACGTTGTCAAACCATTTTTTTTAGATTCTCATCCTATAATGAGACGGTATTAGTTTTATGTAAAATTGGATTTTGCTCATTTTCATCAAATCTTCAATTTTTTAGACCCTCTGAGTCAGCAAAAACGATTTTCACAGAGGTGTCTGTCTGAATGTGTGTCTGTATATCTGTCTGTATCATGAAGGCACGATGACGTACACGGTATCGACGTAGCCCCACGCGTCAATTTTGTATATTCGTATCCGAAAAAGATTGAAAATCATCAGAAATTTAAATTAAACATATTCATGTTCAGCATTTTCTACGATAGATGAGTAAAGGAGAGTGGGGCTAAGTCTACACTTTTTTTTAAAATCCTTTTTTCAATTTAAAAAAAATTTGTTTGACAACGTATCAGGTATGATCGGGTCGAGAAGTTAGATGGATACAAAATTTTACTTATGATTTTGAACTACGACGCTTTTTTTATCAATTATTAGAAAAAAATGAAGAGATGGAAAATCTGTCGAGATAACCCGACAACCCCCAGAGGCTAAGTCGACACTTGACTATAATGTTTGAAGAAAGAAAAGGACACATTTTTTCAAGTTTTATTGTTGTAGCCAACTAAATTCTCGATACAAGAATACCTAATACGTTGTCAAACAATTTTTTTTACATTCTCATCCTATAATGAGACGGTATAAGTTTTATGTAAAATTGGACTTCGTCCACTTTCATCAAATCTTCAGGTTTTAAGACCCCCTAAGTCAGAAAAAACGATTTTCACAGAGGTGTCTGTCTGAATTTGTGTCTGTATATCTGTCTGTACCATGTAGGCACGATGACGTACTCGGTATCGACGTAGCCCCACGCGTCAATTTTGTATATTGGTATCCGAAAATCATTGAAAATCATCAGAAATTTAAATTTAACAACACATTCATGTTCAGCATTTTCTACGTAACATGAATAGGGGAGAGTGGGGCTAAGTCGACACTTTTTTTTCAAGTCGTTTTTTATTTGAAAAAAAAATTCTATGAAAACGTATATTAGGTATGTTGGATCGAGAATTCAGTTGGCTACAAAATGCTGCTTTTGATTTTAAAGTGCGATGCTTTATTTATCAATTATTAGCAAGAAATTGAACTAAAGGAAAATCTGTCGAGCGAAAAATCGTAGGGCTAAGCCGACAACCCTCTGGGGCTAAGTCGACACTTGAATATAATGTTCGAAGAAAAAAAAGGACAGATTTTTAAAATTTTTATTATTGTAGCCAACTAAGTTCTCGATCCAACAATATCTAATACGTCGTCAAACAAATTTTTTTACATTTTCATCCTATAATGAGAAGATATTAGTTTTATGTAAAATCGGAAAAAACTTTTGCCCTCCGAAAACACTTTTTATGTGGTAAAATTTGCCATGTCATGCAGAGTGCCAAGAACTTTTTCCAATAAAGTTAGGGCATTAGAGCCCAATTTTATTAAAAAATCCAAGTTCATACGTTTTATATTTTTCTTAAAAAGAGCAAGTGTCGGCTTAGCCCCACTGTCGACTTAGCCCCACTCTCTTTTTTGGTTCAAAATAACGTACAGCCCACAAATATTGGCTTATTGAGACAAAATTTTTTTTAAAAAAAAGGTGATAAAGTTTCACAGAAAGTTGCCCAGCCTGATTTTTTATTCAATTTTTCAACTTTTTTATTAATAAACAAATATAACGAAAAAAATGACCATTTTTTCTATTTGACGTCCCCGGTGCTCGTCAATAATAGGAAAATTGTTGCAATGGTCTACGATTCATAGATTTGCATTAGATAAAGATATTACATTATGATACAATGAACAAAAAAATTTTGTATGAACAAATTATTTCTCAAAATTATTCTTGATAATATAAACAAATTTAATAGACAAATACATTAATAAGAAATTTGTCTACAGAAAAATTAGTTTCTTCTCGATGTCAAATTTTTTAATTCAGGAACCTCATGATAATTTCAGGACAATTTATAATTTTTTGATAAATTTTATGAATTTTTTGAACAAATTTAATAAACAAATGCATTATTCGGGCATTTGTCGACGGAAAAACTAGTTTTTTTCAATGACAGTCCTGTTAGTTGGAGACTTCATAATAATTTTAGCAACATTCGTAGATAGTTGATAAATTTTATGTTTTTTTAAACAAATTTAATAAAAAAATGCACTATTCGGGCATCTGTCGACGGAAAAATTAGTTTTCTTTCGACGTCAGTCCTTTTAATTGGGATCTTCATTATAATTTCACCAACATTTATAATTAGTTGATAAAATTTATGATTTTTTCAACAAATTAACTTAACAAACGCATTATTCGGGCATCTGTCTACGGAAAAACTCGTTTTTTCAATGTTAGTCCTTTTAATTGGAACCTTCACGATAATTTTAACAAAATTCATAATAAGTTAAAAAATGTTATGTCTTCTTCAAACAAATTTAATAAACAAATGCATTATTCGGGCATTTTTCGAGAAAAAGTTTTTTTTTTTTAATTTTATTCCTTTTAGTTTTAGTTTCTTATTACTTTCATTTTTTTAATAAGGCCTAAATAATGCATTTGTTTATTGAATTTGTTTGAAAAAATCATGCAATTTATTGACTAAGTATGAGTGTTCATAAAATTATCATAGGCTTCCCAATCAAAAGGACTGGCATTTAAAAAAAATCTCATTGACAAATGCCCGAATAGTGCATATTTTAACTAAATTTGTTTTTAAAAAAACATGAAATTAATCAACAAATTATGAATGTTGCTGAAATTATTATGAAGTTTCCAACTAAAATGACTGACATGGAAAAAAAATTTCTGTCGACAGATACCCGAATAATGCATTTGTTTATTAAGTTTGTTTAAATAAACATGAAATTATCAACAATTAATGAATGTGGCTAAAATTATTATAAAGTTCCCAACTAACAGGACTGGTATTGGAAACAACTAATTTTTCCGTTGACAAATGCCCGAATAATGCATTTGTTCATTAAATTTGTTTTAAAAAATCATAAAGCTTATCAAAAAATTATGAATTTTGCTGAAATTTTCATGAGATTCCTAATTAAAAAAATTTGAAATCGAAAAAAAACGAATTTTTCTGTCGACTAATGCCTCAAAAATTCATTTGTTTATTAAATTTGTTTATAAAACATATTATCAAGAATAATCTTGAGAGAAACTTTTTTATTAAAATAACGTAGATTCAAAAAATCTTTACCGATTTAGATTTGAAAAATTTGGAAAAATCTGATAAAATTTTCCAGAGAGGGTATTTCAAAAGATTTCAATAATTTTAAAAGTTTTTCAAAGAATTTTGAAAATTTTAGGGTATTTTTAATAATTCCAAGGATTTCTTAAGAGCTCTAAAAAATTTCGAGGAATTGCAAAAGATTTAAAAGGATTTAAATCATCTTAGGGTATTCATAATAGATCTCAATTATTTAAAGGGAATTTAAAAAAATTAAGGGTATTTTTTTAATATTCCAGGATTTTTCAAGTGCTTCAAAAAGTTTCAATGCATTTCAAAAGATCTCAAAAAATTAAAAATATTTTAGGGTATTTAGAATGATTTCAATGAATTTTTGATAGATTTTAATAATTTTAAGGTATTCCAAAGGATTTTGAAGATTTTAGGGTATTTTTAAAACTTCCAAGGAATTTTTAAGAATCTTAAAAAGTTTCAAGGAATTTTCAAAGATTTGAATTATTTTAAGGGATTTAACGAAATTTTCAGGGAGATATTTTAGAAGATTCCAAGGGATTTTATAAGATTTCCGAGAATTTTAATGATTTAAGGGATTTTTAAAAATTGGAAGGTTTTTTTTGAAAAATTTTCCAGGATTTCAAGAGATATCAAATTTTATATAATTTCACGGGATTTTATAATATTTTAATGGATTTGGTAAAATACATTCACAAGAACTGAGGAATTTAAAATGATTTGAAATCTTTTAGGGTATTTTAAATAGATTTTAATAATTTGTAGTGATTCTAAACGATTTTAAAGATTTTAGCGTTTTTTTTTTATTTACAAGGTTTTTTTAAGAGCTGTAAAAAGTTTCAAGAGCTTCCAAAAGCTTCAAGGGATTTGAAATATTTTAGGGTATTTTGAAAATTCCAAGGAATTTTCAATTAATTTCAGTAATTGAACAGGATTTCAAAGGATTCGAAATATTTTAGGATATTACAAGAATATTTCAAGGCATTTTCAAGTCATTCAAAAAGTTTCAAGGCATTGAAAATATTTGAAGAGATTTCAAAATATATTTTTTTAATTCATTTGAATTTATTTTGGAATTCACGCTGAAGTTTTGTTAATTTATCCCGAATTCTTTTCAATTATTTTGAATTCTTTGGAATTATTTTGAATTTTTTTAATCCACTTGAATACTTCTAAATTCACTTAAATTTTATTAATTCGATGGATTTTTTTTTTTCGTATTTGGCAAATTCATCCTGGAGTCTTTTAAACTCACCTTGAATTCTTAAGCATTTCATTAGATTCTTTACAATTCACTTGAATTTTTCTAAAATAATTTGAAACTTACTGAATGTAATGTTTTTTTTTATTTTTGAATTGTTTTCGTTTCATTTACATAGTTTTTTAATTAGTCTTGATTTTTTATCAATTTCATCGAATTCTTCTCATTTACCTTAAAGTCCTTCAAATTTACTTCAATTTTACTGAAATCAGTAGTATTTATGGAATTTTTTCACAATTCTTGAAAAATTTTTAAAAATATTACTTGAATTTTTTTGAAGTCTTATGAATTTATCCTGAATTCGTTAAAATTCACCTGGAATTAAATCAATTTCGTCGAATATTTTTGAATTCAAACGAAAAAAAAATCCCATTAATTATGCTTATTAGTCACTTTTAGTGACGTTTTCACTTCTTTCGCAAAAATGAGCCTGTGACAACCCTGAGAAAAATAAAAAATTTATAATTTTAAATTTGTTTAATTCAATTTATAAAAGATTCTATATTTAAAATGTTACAAGATTAGAATTTCAGTCTTTAAATATTAATCGTCAGGGAAAATGAAAAATTAGTGCGAGAAAAATCAGGGAATTTTGAAAGTGAAGTTTTGTGGCCACCCTGATATTTACTATGACCTAGTTCTTTTTACAACATTATAAATTTCCGGTTTATTGATCTTCTTTTCACGGATCCATTCTGCGGTTTAACCTAATTTTGGCTGGCAGGAATAAAGAATCAAATGGCCCATAAAATCAAAGGCCTCAGACCACCCAAGTAATAAAATAAAAACTTTCTTTTTTATTTCAATTTACTGATAAATCTTTCCCTTTTAAATTTATTTTTTTATTTTTTTGATGCAACTGATTAGGTTTTTTATTAATTTATTACTTTGAAAATAATAGGAATAAGTGAAAGAAAATAATTAAAGTTTGGTGGGTGAAAATTCAATGAGGGATATTAACTTTTGATTTGATTGATTTGATTTATTTGGTTCATTTGATTGATTTGATATGTCTAATTTGATTGATTTGATTGATTTTATTTTATCGATTTGATTGATTTTATTTTATTGATTTGATATGTCTAATTTGATTGATTTTATTGATTTTATATGATTGATTTGATTCGATTGATTTGATTCAAATTTATTGATTTGATTGATTTAATATGATTCATTTGATTGAAATTTATTGATTTGATTGTTTTGATTGATTTTAGTGATTTTATTGATTTGATTGACTTGATTGACTTGATTCATTTTATTGATTTGATTGACTTGATTGATTGTATTGATTTGATAGTTTTGATTGACTTGATTGATTTGATTGATATGATTGATTTGATGGATTTTATTTATTTTATTGATCTTATTGATTTTATTGTTTTTGTTGATTTGATTGATTTGATGTCATTGATTTGATTTAATTGATTTGACTGATTTGATCTGATTGATTTTATTTTATTGATTTGATATGCCTTATTTGATTGCTTTTATTTGATCGATTTAATTTTTTTGATATGATTGATTTTATTTTATTGATTTGATTTGATTGATTTAATTTATTTGATTTGGTTGATATGATTGATTTGATATGTCTGATTTGATTTATTTGATTGACTTGATTGACATGATTGACTTGATTG